>SRLM01001075.1:64350-127959 GCA_015708895.1 Populus ilicifolia
TATATATATATATATATATATATACAATTATGACCATTTATACCTCATTATATCACTCCTGCTTTAGCAAAAACCGATGCAAGAAAATAAAAAAGCACCCGTGGGGATGCTTAAAGATCAGATATCGTGTTCCATGTGATGCTTTAAGCACCCGTGGGGATGCTTAAAAGCATCACATGGAACACGATATCTCCTTTCAATTTTATTTTTATTTTAAAAAAAAAACTCCCGTCCAGTCATCTCACGTGGTAACCTTTTTAATGTCGATTATTTATTTATTTATTTAATTATGGGATGATGATACTCTAATTATTTTGCTAATTGTTAATCTCAATCCATTTTTAATATAAAAAAGTCATGTATAGTTTATATCTTATCTTTGTCTTCAACACATCGCTCAGGAGTATATAGTTTTGAATAATTAGATTTTATTGAAGTATTTTATTATTTTTGAACTATTCCAAAGTTAAATCAAATTAAAAAATTAATTGTTAATAATATTAAAAAAAAAAAGCAAGATAAATTATTCTTTCTTGTATACTACCAACACAACCAAGATACTTTAACAAAAAAAAAAATGCAGTATGTCAATTATTTTAACAAATTAAAATTTGTGATAGGAAACGAGAAAGGTTAAATCTGTACAGTAAAAGACTCTTTTTTTTTTAATGCCAACTTTTTTTCAGCATCATTATTTGTGAAAAATATGAATTAAGGATATTTTGGTATGGCTAGCGAACTAACCAATGGGAATGACATTGCTTCTAATAATTCTTATCCAAATTGTCACAAAAAACTAAATATCCGTGCATACAATGTTTAGTTTATAATGATGTAAAATTATAGGTTCATTATAAACTTGTAATCATAATATAAGATTAATATACATACAAAACAAACATTAAATCATATATAAGATATTGAAATTAAATCCTAATATTTATACTAAAGCATACATTGTAATGATACTTAGAATAAAAGCATGCAAAACACTTACTTGTTACTTGTTGAAACTCTTAAAATTTAACCAAATTAATTTTTTTTTTGTTGTTGATAATAATTAATTATTTATCATTAAAAATTTATTACTTCTTATTTAATGCAAAATGACTCATTTCAATAAGATTTTTAGAATTCAAGCAATCCCTATTCGTTTAAATATACTCTTAAAAATTATATTTAATATCTCTCTACAAAAACCAAACATAAACTCTACAATTAAAAAAAATAGAGTAACATGTTTATAAAAAATAATCAGCAAACAAAGAAAATAACTCTAAAAGTTTCATATGACTTTCCACACATTCAATACACTATTTACAATACTTGAGAATCAAAAACATTAGTTTCCCATGAGATTATAATCTTCATAATTAATTAATTTTTATAATTAATTCATATGTATTAATTATGATGAATATTTATATACATACACACACACTTATAAAATATATTCATGAATGTTAATAATTCATAAATTACTCATAATTAATATATTGATTAATAAATTAAGATAATTTATGAATTAAAACAATTATTGATCATACAAGACCTTAATAATAAATATTTTTTATTAATCAAACTCAATTTCATATCAACATCAACGAGCTCACTAATTCATTGTCCAATCCATAAAGCTATTTTGAGTTTTAAACTTTTGTTATTTAAAGTTTAATTGAGAAAAATTCTCATTTATCTTTAATTGAATTTTAAATCATATTAAAATCTCATTTTAAATTACTTATATTACTTAGATTACAAAACTCAACATGGTCCTAATAATTTAACTTTTAAAA
Source organism: Populus ilicifolia (assembly GCA_015708895.1). Lineage (NCBI taxonomy): Eukaryota > Viridiplantae > Streptophyta > Magnoliopsida > Malpighiales > Salicaceae > Populus > Populus ilicifolia. The sequence goes on from SRLM01001075.1 coordinate 66,147, forward strand.
ACCCGTTACATGTTTTATAATTTAATTCCAACAATTCCAACAATAATTTTTTTAATTTTTATTTTCTTATCATGAAATTAAACAACTCAATTTTATATTTTTATATAAAAAAATGGATATATTGAAGACCAGATTCTTGATACACGTACAATCCAAGCATCACTGGGATTTATTTATTTTTACCTGGTTGGCATATATGATTCAACCAATCATAAATCAGCACCCAAATTTATTTATTTTTCATTAATTCCCGTATCATAAGCAGACGAACTTTAGCGTGGAGACATCTCAAATCCCTCCATTCAAGAATCATAGATTTCTAAAAATATGTGTTTGATTCGTTAAAAAATTATTAAGATTTCAGAAATTTTAAATTTCTAGAAAACCTTTTGAAGTAGGAGGAATTACATCCACACGAGGGGAAGTAAATATATATTCTTTTCATGTAACTATGACCGTTATTTATGTTAAATGGACCGAATATACCTTGTTTTTCACTTAATGTTTTTTTGCCAGTAATAAGACGACCCTATACTTTCTAACATCTTAATTTGATGTTCTATTTTACTCCTCCTTCATGTGCGGTTTTATCAAGTTAAATATATATTTTTTTAATCAGAGTGTCTAATACTTTTTGATATTGAAAAAGTTTATTTATTTATTTATTTATTTATTGTTATTTCCTTCATTTCCTGATTATTTTTTATAAACACATTACTCTATTTTTTTTCTTTTTATTATAGAGTTTATGTTTGATCTTTTCAGAAACATGTTAATATAATTTCTTAGAGTTTGCTAAACTTTATTTAAGAGTATATTTAAATAAATTAATAGGGATTGTTTTAGTTCTGAAAATCTTATTGAAATTAGTTATTTTACACTAAATGAGAGGTAATAAAGTTCTATAGCCGAATCGATTTCAAATGTGAGCTTTTGCACATGTAATACGTGTGTATGATTGTTCAAACAAAGCGCAAATATCAAAACTTTTCAATTTAAGGATTTTTATTTTTAAACAGACAGAGATAATAAAATAATAATATTTCCGACAATTAATCACAGTTTTACGGGTTAGGTTGAGAAAGAAAATAAGATTCAACGTACCAAATGCAACCTCTATCATTATTCATTGAGGCAAGAATCTTCTCATATAAAATAAGAAAGTGTAGAGGGGTGTGGAAATGGAATACTTATAGCCTCCATAACAAAAAGAAATGATAAACAAAAAGATAATAATTAATTAATAAATGGTTTAGACATGAACATGTGATTTACGTACTATATCTGGAAAGATATTGAACTTGTGCAAGTTGGTAAACAATAATATCTCGATTATAAAAACAATAAAAACGACACTTGGTGTCTATTTTTTATCACTTGATCCTCTTCGAGTTTAGTTATCTATGAAAGAGGACAAATAAAAGGCGAAGACAAATATCTAGTTGGAGCTAAGAGGTGAGGCATGGACGGTCCAGAATCAGCCAACTTGCCCACCAAGGTTTCCATCAGGGGAAATAGGCTGTCAGTGTGACGGCGACACCTTTTTAAGTTTTAAAATTGACGAATATAATTGTTGTTATTGGACATCTGTTTGACGGCTAGAATTGATTTAACTTGGAACACACTGTTTTCGTTTTTCAATTTTTCTATCAAATCTTTCGTTACTTCCTACCATGACAGTCCACGTGGTTATCATATCATTTCCTTATTACAATCACTCATAATCATTCATTCATACCGAGAATAATGTGTGTCCGTTTATCGCTCCCATTCAACTTAAACCTGTTTATAAATATATTGGATTTTTTATATATAGTTTATAGCTGCCATTTTTTTTTATATAAAAACATAGTTTCATCATATTTTTTTAAGATGGAATTTTTTTTAATATTAAAATAATAATATAATAGATTGATTTAGATCAACTCGACTTAACATGTCAAATCCATAACTTGAATTATAAGACTATAATAATTTTATAAAAATAAATTAGAATAAATTATAAAGTTTTATTCTTAATCAACTTAATATTAAAAAGATAAAAATAAATACTTAAAGACTTGAAAAGGTGATCTGAGTTAATTTGTTAAACCCACAACTCGGTCATAAAATCAAGATAACTACATAGAAAGTAAATCAAAATAAATTATAAAATTTAATTCTCAATCAATCTAATATTGATAGATGAGATTAAAAAAATATCAATTAAAAAAAAAGAACATAAAAAATTAATTGTATCAATTCACCAAACCAATAAGAAATGAACTGTATTAGTCCGCCAAAACCGATGATCCATGTTATAAGACTGAAATAACTTTATATATATATATATATATATATAAAACCTGATTTAATATGTGTTAACCTGCCAAATCCATGATTTTGGTTATGATAATGAGAAATTTCTAATTGACTTTATCATATACAATATTAAACGATGAGATTTGTAAAAAACTAATATAAAAAACAAGTGAAGTTAACTTGGGTTAACCCGTTAAACATTATTTATGAATTATAATGCTGAAATAACTTAATAAAAAATAAATCATGAAGCCTCGTTTTCAATCAACACTATATTAAATGATGAATTAAAGGGGAGTAAAAGTTAATTAAACAAAAAAATGGAGTCTATCGATTTAACATGTCAAATTTGCGACCTGAGGAGTTACAAGATATGAACAATTTAATAAAAAGAAAATTTAGTATTGAAAGACTTATGATTTAGGTCATGAAATTGAAATAATATTTTAAAAAAATAAAAAAATAAACAAAACTTGATTTAATTGAGTTTAAAATGTCAAAACTCGCAATTTTGATTACGAGACTATGATATCCTCATATAAAAAAAATTAAAATAGATTATGAAACTTAATTCTTAACCGACTCAATGTTGAATGTTGAAATTAAAAAAATCAATAAAAAAACACAAAAAACGATTTGAGTCAACTTGATTTGTCTTTTAGTTTTAACCCGTCAAATCTATAATTCATGTAACTAGAATAATATAATTTAATAAAAAATAAATTTAATATTAAATAATAAAATTAAAAAAATAATTAAAAAATAAAATAAAAAATTAATAAATAATGATATGCAATGCATAATACAATAAAAATCCCTTATTCTTTAAATTTTTTTCTTTTTATATATGCTGGCAATTTTATTAAATGAATAGTATATGCTAATTGCTTACACATGCGTAAAATTCTTTTTAAAACTGTAATTAAAAAAAAAAAGCAAAACAAAACCAAGGCAATTTTTATTTATAATTTGTACTCTAGTGTATTTAGAACATCAATGTTTTGTTGACTCTCATTCTAGATTTTCCCTATAGCTTGTTGGCCCATCCTTGGGCCCAGTGGATCAACTTGAACCCCCACCACCCCCAAAAAAAAAAAGGTTCTTTGCAACCACGGCACGCTAGGGAGAAGGGACAGATATTCCAAGCCATGTAAATTAAATATAATAAAAATTTAGAAAAACTATAGCACAGAATATACAGACAGGCTGGCACCCCTAGGACTCCAGATTTTCTCACCAAAGAATCTGGTGATCGATTGGTTCTCGTTTTGATTAAACAGGTGCGTACAGTGTCATCTTCAAAGATTCAGTGTGATCGACTTGAACTGTCCGTCGTGTTTTTTTTTGGACGTTGGTGCCCAGTCTTTATTATTTTCTCAAGGGATGCTACGTCCAAGAAAAATTCTGAAAAATAATTTGAAGGATGAGAGCAAAGTACTTGTCCGTGGTGGGTTCGTATATATTCCCAACGTGGGTCGATAGGGATGATGGCATAATGACTTGTCTGCAGATCCAAATTAAGAATACAATTCATGAGGGCTAGTATTTGTTTTGGAGTTTTCCTTGAATAGCTTTCCAAACATAAGTAGATTAATATAAGATTAAATTACTGCCATTCATGGTTTGAATCAATTAACCTTGAAATTATCTTCTAACCATAGGAAAAGTCAACATAGGATTGCATTATCTTGTTTGAGTATGACGAAAGAATTCATGTACGTTCGAAGAAAATCATTAAGAAGCTACTCTCACCTATCCTCTATTCTATTTCCTCCAGTAATTTCCAGACATGATGCAATATCTGAAGGAAGAGGTAATGCATTTTGAACCTCAAAATTATTGGTTGAAAGACGAATCACATGATAACCTATCCCTTGCAAGGAGCAGTGTAGCGCACTCCGACTGCATGATGGGAGCATGGAAGGTCTGGACAAACAACAAATTGCAAAGAGAAAAGGCCAATTAGTAAGTATTATCGTTGATGCTCATGGACGAAACAGTCAAAAAGAAAATAGCCATTATAGAGGATGGGAAATGGGAAATAACAGCGCATACTGTAGTGATGATTACGATATGGAACGTGTACATGACACTTCCTAAGCTACCGAAATCCTTTTCCATCTTTGAGTTTGGTGGAGCTCACGGATTAATGTTCATGCGAAAGAAAACTGATAACCAAATTGGACAGCCTTCATGTGGGTACGGCTAGAATTTGCCGCACAAAAACTTAACAAAGGGGACCGTAGACAAGAAGCTGTTAGCCAATTATTTGCTCTGAGTTAATGGGTTGGGTGCACCAGCAAACCTCTTTCGCCTGCCTCTGCAGACCTTGTCTCTCTCAAAGAATTAAAAGTTGAAACTAGTGAAGTACAACATCTGGTCAATTCCTTCTTGTCTGCGTTCCAGTTACTTGATGATTTATGGCAGGCATGGTTTAAAACAATATTGCAGTAAATTTGAGATTATCTTTCTTAATTTTAAGGGGATGCATGGGGTGCCCAGATGCATGTGGGGCAAGTACTGCGTGCACCTGATCTTCTCTAGCACTAATATGCTGCTCACGCATCTATTAGGAAATTACCATTTTGTGGCAAGATTTCATTATTATGCATAGCATAGGTTTATTTAGTGTTATTATATGTGCCATGTTTTATGGTTTTTATTTAGTATTAGTGTTGTAATTTATGATTTTTTACCTATTATTATTACCTATAAATAAAATCATTATTGAGAGTAAAAGTTGTGAGAGAGAGTGCAAAATGTGAAAGGAAGAGAACAAAAAAGAAAAAAAAAAGTTGCTAATGTTAGTAGCTGGAAGTGCATCAATGAGAGATAAGGGTATAGTAGAGTAGATGTGATCCTCCTCCTTCATGTATTTGTATTGTACCATTTTTCTATCTATAAAAATATGAAACTCTCACGTGGATATAGGTGATTTGTTGAATCATATTAAATATTATGTACTAGTGTGTTAAGTCTTCAATGGACAACTGTCAGAATATCATTAGTATGTGTATAAGGGAGCTAGAATCTCTAACAATTGGTATCAAAACTTATAGTTTAAAGTGGTGTTTGAGTTTTGTTCAAAAATAAAAGTTGTTAAAATTATGTTTGACCATACTACCATGAAAAGAAAAAAGAGACGAGCATAAAAGTGAAAACTGAGTGAAATTTTGACATAGAAGTTGCCTGCATGCTCCAACACACACTGATGAGACTTGTTACTAGCTAATTTAATTATTTCAAATGCAATGGTACGATCCAATTATTGAAATTGAGACAAAACATGATAGTAATAAATTACCAAGACAGATTGTCTGATTAAGAGGCATCTGAAGGTCATTATGGTGGTTGATAGAGATAAAGAAGAAGAAGTTGCACATGTTTATCCAATTTCATGTGCTGAAATGCTACGAGGGAAGATTTTAATTGCCTTGAAATAAGAAAAAATTAAGACACTCTAAACACCCGATCATGTGGACAATTAGACGTGTAAAATGAAAATTAATAAAGGTCAATCTTGAAGAATCTAAGCACTGGTAATCTCGCTAGATATTGAGAAATTAGGTATTGAACCAAGATATTCAAGATGACTTGTAAAGAAAACCCGCAACAAAGCTAGCAAATGATTGTAAACACGAAAAGACAATACGATGGATAGATATGACCTAAAAAACTTTATCTAGGAGATTAGATTTTAAGTGGGACTAGTGTGATCCCTCCAATCTCTCCTAGGAACTTGCTTAATTGAAGGATTATTCATACGGTACTATTTTTATATATATAACAGTTTTTAATTAAATAGTTGAAGACTAGCAAGATGACGACACAAGGGAATAGTTGGGTTCTGTATATTCAAGGATCTAATGAAGTGGTGATTTCTTCAAAGAAGTTAGATTCGGTTACTGTGATTTCTCGATGGGAGAATTAATGAAGACCCTGATAATGAAAGAGAAATACAACAAGGAGATAAAGATTGACAGTCTATTTTAATTACTCTATTTTAATTTGGATAGGTGTTATGACAGGATGGGTTGCTAACAAATATAAAAGTAAGGAATAGAGAGAAATCTAGAGAATAGAAACTACACGAGGGCTCATGGAGATTGTACAAGAGTACCCATAAGATACAACAAGATACTGTAATGAGACAAAGGTGTAAGGAGAAGAAATATTTCTAGATGAAGCTCAAAGCAAAGACTGTGTTGAGGTTGTACAACAGGAAGTCTTTTGTACTCTTGATGAAAACAATAGGTGAAGACCTTTCCAATATATATAAGAATGGAAAGGTTAGTTGTTGCAAAGACATTTTATTGAAAGGGTGTGAAGGTTTATAATAAAAGATTCCCATCTCTGTTCAAAGGTGAAGACATCAAAAGAGAGTTGGTATAGGTGTAGCTATCAAGCAAAAAGATATATAAGCTCCAAATATAGAAATTGAGATGGAGAATTGTGAGGAGTGTACAACAAATCTCTCTTTCTATATGATCAATGATAGTAATCTCTCCAATAATCCACATAGTGGTCAACAATTTTGAAGTCACTTTAAGGCATCCCAAATGTAAGAGGATGCGACCGCCTATGAAAGATGAAGACATCTTAGATATAATGTGTGAGGGCCGTGATATGAGTCCAAGATCAAATCCTTATGATAACAGGTAAAGATACCTTTGGGAAGCTGTAGAGGGTATGATAGAAGCCTAAGTTCAGAACACCTTAAAGCCAATGTGATGACTAGATATGAGTAGACAGATATATGGATAGCCAATGAAGTGATTATGATTAGTATGAAGATAAATGTAGAATTGACTTTCATGGATATTGCCCCTATGCTAAAGATTAATAAGCTCAAAGACATTTACCTTAGACAATAAGTGGGTGACTTGTGAAGCATTAAAACACGACTATTATCTAAGAGCAGAGGGCATATATAGATTCACAAAACAAGTTGACTATTGTTAAAATGGTAAGCTTGGTGAAGACATTGTAATACTCAGAGTATGAACACAGATATAAATCAACCTTTAATGGGCTACCCCTACAGGTAAAGGTAGAGAGCTACCTCGACTTTTAGGATTAAGAGCAAAAGACTCACGGAGTAGTAATGTATAGTTTTTTAGGTGAAACAGATGGCAAACACAACTCTTGGATGAATAGACTCTTAGAAGAGTAGTGAGCTTATGATCATATTGAAATACTTAATAACTGTTGCACTTAGAAATATCTGTTTGAAGGGGTGTTGTAAGCCTCGATGTAAGGCTTGATAAATCATTCCGGATCGAGCTTGGTTGATATGCTCAAAGGGGAATGCTTTTTAGAGACAAGAGTTAATACTCTTCAGAAGTAATGTGATAGACTATCTAGTTGTAGTGATCCTTTGGTGTGAGTAAGAGTATGCTTTGGTGACTCTAGTGATTGAAAGGTTTGGCAAGTACCTATAAACTTGGCCAAAGATGCTTTCAAAATGGTAAGTTTGGAAGAGCTGTAGAATGCAAGCATGTACTAAAGAAGCAAGAGGATAATTATCTATATAAATGACAAGGGGATGATTGTTGGGATGTTGCTATTAATAGGCAACATCATTTGAAGCCTACTCTAGAAAAGAAGAGATGTCATTGTTAAAAAGTTACAATAATAGGTGGGTTTTATCAAACAAGTTGTATCAACTATTAACAAAATGATACATTGTCAAAATGTTATAATAGTAGGTGGGTATTATCAAACAAGTTGTATCAAACATTGGCAAAATGATGCAACTTACATGTTGCCATTATTAGTGCTATAATTTATAATCAAGTTGTTTTATCATTTATTACTGTAAATAGAGGCATAAGTTAAAGAACAAAGAGAAAGAGAGTGTAGCCAAAGATATGAAAAACATAGAAGAGAATGGGTTGCGAAGAACAGCAAACAATGCCAGCCATTACAGCATTACAAAGCGAGAAAAAAATGAGGTTGAGAGTTGCAAAGAGTAAATAATTCTTCCTTCTTCATTGTTGTAAATTTTATTTTTTTCTTATATAATCAAATGATTGTTTTTATAAATATAAATAATTTTTTAAATCATATTAAATATTATATCAATATACTAAATTTTTAATTAAAAATATATTATAATATCATGAGTCAGAATTCCCAACAAATGCTTCAAGACAAGACACAATGAGCGCACTATTTCATGAATGCCCAGTTCTACCCGGACTTGTTTAATTTACTCACGGCAATGGAGTACATGCAGCACAGAGTAAAATGAAGGATTGGTTAACACACTGGTTGTTTCAGAATTGCAGGAAACAAGCAAGACAGAGACAATCACTTTAGCTAGTGAAAGAAATTGCAAGCCGGAGGAACCCAATCAATATCCGACATGATATAGAATCATCAGCTAATCTATATCGTCACCTGTACAGAAATGAATGAAAGCTCAGTTCCTGCCAAGTTGATACACAGAATAGAAGGCTCAGCTACCACGCTATTTCTTTAATTTTCCATGCGGGGGTCTTCTAAAGCTTCTACTAATCCATGAGGAATGTGAATTTGCACCGTTAATTAAAGCGGCAGTGATCGAGGGATGGAGGCCCGTGACCCATAAGTTCTTGTACAAGACACTTCGATTGATTTTTTAACATGACAATCAATAAATCAGGGTAGTGCGGCGTTGAAAAATATACTGACGTGATGATATTCAATAAATCGACTTATCATGCTACATTATACATCATTACTTGAAAAACACTATATGAATTTTGTTAACTGCTATATATTATATGCATGTTAATCAAGTTGTCCATAATTTAATCAAGTTGTCCATAATTTCTTAATTTTTTTCATTGGTTTTAACTTTTCCATGTTCTGTCGGAATCATTAAAATTCTAGCCGAATTAACTAGGTTTTGCTATATTAATATATTATGTAATTCAACTAGAATTAAACTCCATGTTTTGATTTTTTACGAATTCGTATCATCATCAATTGCTCACAACATACATGTTTACTTATATTGTTATTGAACTTAAAATTATAGCTGTTCAAAAGTATTTTTTTTTTTTAAAAAAAGAATTGTGAGATATATATACATACACACGCACAAACCAAGACATGTTACTATACATGTGCAGGTATATATTATGAGGACAATTAACGAGAACATGTCTGGATCATTGTGGGGGTGTTTAGGATATATAGTAGCAGAGGTTTATATACAAGTAATTTTCTAGAAAAAATATATGCTGATCAAGTCTATGAACTTTGAAAAACTGACTCAAAATCCCTGTATGGAAACAAAAACCGAGAGCTCTATGATGGATACTAGAAAGAGCAAGAAAAACACAGGAGAGGGAAGGAAAAGGAGCTGATTGCTCAAGTCCGTAACAACCCCTTTCAACCCTATTTGTATTTAATTTTGAAATCAAACTTGATGGATAATTAATTCCCATCCTTAATAAACCTGATAACTTTTCCTTAAAACCATATTATTTTTTCCAAAAAAATAAATTGTTCAAGTAGTGGAATTGTAATGGATAGATTCAAGGGCTTATAAAAAAAAACAATTTTTTTTCAGGCTAGAGAATTATTTTATTGCTAACTCAAACCTAGCTCCTAACTTGAGCCTGTGTTTAGCAATCATGTGTGGTTTAAGTTCAAAACTTCATTTAGATTTTTTTTCTCTCTCTAAAAGTTTTGTTCTCATTAAATTTAATTTTAACTTTTCAAGTTATAAAAAAATATTATGATCTTTCAATTAGCTTTAAAGGTTTTTTATGTTTAATAAATTTTACTAACTAAGAATTTTTTAAAATTAATTTTTTTATTTGATCATAATTGATTATTGACATATATGCTAATGTTTTAGATTAAAACACTTACGCTATAAAATAATTTCTAACAAACTCTTAACTTCAAGGATAAACAAACCAAATGACTTCAAATAAATTCACTAACCATATTCTTAAACTAATTTTTCAAAACTTTTACATGTAAATTATCTTCTTACAATGACTGCCCAGTTGAGAGTTCTGGATTATGTTGTAGTAACTTCATGTCTAAAAGCATTGTCTGGAAGATCGGTTTACATAGAAGGGATAGCGAATCCAAAGTGATAAGAAAAAGATCTAAAACGGAAGGAATTCTTTAAGATAAAAAGTGGAACGAATTGTAGTCTATTGGGAGACGTCGGTTAAAAGAAAGGTGAGATTAACTGCGAAATGATATTATAAATTATATTTTAAAATTTTACTTAATGATTTAAATTATTAAATTGAAATAATTTTTTTATATGATATTAAAATTTTATTAATTAAATATTTATAAATTTAAATCTCATCACTTCTATACTATTTAATAAAAATTAAATATAAATCAATATAAATCTACATAAATTTCAATTTCAAAGTGTTTTAATTTGGAAGAGTTTGTTAAAAAATGATATAATTATATTTTAGGATTTTAGTTAACAGAATAAACTTTTAAGTTAAATTAGTTATTTTATATTTAATTTTGAAAAAATATATTAAAAATATTAAAAATTATATTTTAAGATATTATTTAATGATTTAAATTACATGGGTGAGATGATTTTTTGTCAGACAATTAATTACTCTGATAGTTATCAATGTGAGCACTCTCACTTTGAAAGGTTCCAAATTTGAAAAAACCTGCTAATCTGAGCTCATTAGCGAAAAGGATGTTTTGTCACGGCGTGGAATAATCATATATACACTAAATCATTGAAATATGCCTAAGAGTCTTCTATTGAGAAATACATAGATCATGAACGTTTTCATTCTAAATGCCTGATTGTCTTAACATTTTTAATTATTTGAACTTTCATAGGGTTGGAAATGTTATGAAATTGAATGGAAAGAATTAGGTAAACAAAACAAATGCAACCAAGATAATTTTTTTATGAAATAAATAACTAAAATCAATGATAAAAAACGCTACATTTTACTCAAGAATAATTTTAAATATAATATAGTATTTAATTCTCTAAACTTTTTAATCAGTATTTTTTGCGTATATGAGCTAGTAGGGTATAGACAGAAAGTAAGATGAAACCTGAGAAGAATATACGAGAATAATACCTTTAAATATTTGTAGATACATGATAAACTAAATACATAAAATGAGAAATTATTTTTTCCTAAGAAATTATGATGGTGAGAATTACATACTTACCATCATAAATACATGCCACATACACACATAATTCGACAAAAAATATTAGTTACCAAACATATTTAAAAAAAAACTATATTTAATAAATTTAATCAGTAACACTAGCCTATCTATTAAAATGATTAAATACTAATCATAGTAATGCTAATCATTTAAATTTATACAAAAACATCAAAATTCTAAACTATTAAGTCAATAAAATTTATTAACTATAAAAAATCACCATCATTAAATACAATTTTAAATCACAATTCTAGTAAGAAATTCTCTTCCTTTCTACTTGAAAGTTAAACAACAAATTAATACGTTCACAAAGGTAAGGGTAAAAAGCGCCACGTCGGGTTTAGAAGGTTACCTTTTCCCTTCATTTCTACAAAACTCTCAAGCCAAATTATGTAATATACACAGCTTGATCTTAACAAGATTGAAAACGCGGTAAATGATTGCTTGGGCACAAAATTAAATATTCATAGCACTGTGCTCTGTGCATATGAGTATATATTAATGAGAAATGATATCTAGATATAGTGGATAGCCCTCGGCAGAACCAGGCTGAGATCTTGGATATTTTTGTATATGCAACTGCCATTTAGAGATATGATTCATGTCCCCTGCACTAGCAAGATTTCGGAGTAGAAAATTCGAAAGCAAGCAGCTTGACAGGAAGCTATGAGACCTCAATGTTTGATCTCTAACTTCATGTATTATCAGTTTGGTTTAAGTCATTATCAATATTTCTATACACAGGAAATGACCTTGTCAGAAGTGTAGAAAAAATTCTAAAATGAACAAACTAGTATAGTAAATGTAATCTCGCATTCTTGTTCTCTTTTTCAATATGTTCTTCAGTCAGAACTGCATGAACTTAATGAAGTTCTATAATCATCAATAAAAATTCGACTATTATTAAAAAAAAAAAACCAGCTTGACAGGAGTTCTCATGTTTAATGAGCTCGAACTTGTCTGCTATTCAAACAATAGGAAAGAAGAGACCAATGAGCTCGTCGAGACTCGATTGTTGTCGTAAAAGAGAAAATAGCCAACAGAAGGAAAACGTCGAGAGTGGCTTCTGTGTTTCACATGGGGCACGAAGATTGGACAGGGACATGCTGACACCGATGGCACGCCAATCTCCTTATCTCCTCATCTACTCTTCTCTCTTCCTCTCCCGCCCAATAAAAAGCCTTTGATAGTTCCATCGTTCTCTCTCAGCAATTCTTGGTTCCGTTTCCACTCCAAATGACAAAAACACATGGGTTTTTTCTTCTTTTTTTTTTTCAAGCTCGTGCTTATCAAGAAGTGTAAGAATGATTAGGTGCTCTGAGATTGTTGATAAAACTAGCAATAACCAAATATCAATTTATATAGATTAATTCAGTGAAATATAATTTATAATTTATAAGTTTAAAATTTTTTCTCTTTATGCAGTAAAATAAAATTAAACAATGATCAACTATAATGCAAATAATTATAAAATTAACACCAAGATTTCAATGTGAAAAACCCGATACGGGAAAAATCATGGGACTATAGTTCATCTAAAAACTTTCACTATCAACAAATAATGGGTTCATAATTGTTCTTCCTTAAATTCAACTAAGAGATATAACATATATATTATTAAGAACAACTTATGCTTGAATTACAACAAGATTAAAGGAGAATTATTTGAGAAAAACTCACAATACTGACAACCCTGTTTTCTGTCAAAATGATCAGCTTCCACACCACCAATCTTCGATTTAACTGTTTAGAATGAAGAGTAACGTGTCTAGAAGCTGCTGTTAAAATCTCAGCCCGATCCAACGATGAACGAGCTAGAATCGAAAAAAGAACGCAGGCTGCTCTGCTGTCTTTTCTTTTTTTTTCTATTTCTATTTTCTTCTCTTCTTTTTTGTTTTTCAATTTTGTCACTATAGTACCCGAACCATATTAATTTGAATATCAAGAGACAGAATTTAATATGATGGTCCACCATCACAATGATATAGGACACACACAATATAGATTTACAAATTAATCTAAGAAATCAACTGTTTAGAATTTATAAAATCCACATTTTGCAAGCGATTATATGGAATTTGTTATAAGAAAATTATATGTGTGTGTATATATATAAACAACTATCAGGATTTTGTTTGTAAATTAAGCATCATTACATGTCTTTCGAGTTTCTGCTCTCTTGAAGAAATGGCGAGGTAGTTACAGTGATGTAGCAATTAATAAAATTATCTTAGCGAGGTAGAATTTTCCACACGCCAGTGATCGTTGTCACCGACGGTGTCGTTGTAAGGGGGGGCCCGGTTGATTCTTCGTTGGCCGTGTATGGTATGATATTCCACATACCACTAGCGCTGTTCAAGAGCCATGCCCATTCATGTCCATACAAAATATAAATTACAATTTCACTCTTGCGAGGGCCATCGAATTTTTGTGCCAAGGTTTTCATGTCTATTGATATTCTTGACATTGATTGATACCCACTCGCTTAGCTGCTCTGTATATATACAGGATACTGACTTTATCTATGAACAAAAAAGATGAAGTTTTTGTCGCTTGAATTCATCCATTTTTTGTTTTACCCGGGGAACTTTGTTTTTTGTTTCCTTCGCTCCAAGTCATTGCCTGTATCATAACGTTAATTATACATATAATGAACGGTTGCTATATTTTTAGAGACTAAATTAAGTAGCTAATCATCCTGCTAAAGCTACGAGACATCAAATGAAAAATATAAAATATTATCTACAAACATGCATAGCGGGGCGTGAAAATAAACTTCAAGATTTCAATAAAAGATCTAGGAATGAAAATCTTTTGTTTTTATTAAATAAAATATCGTATTATAAGTTTTCATTTAAAATATATATATTACGTGCTAGTTTTAAAATATAAAACAAGTAAATTGTCTCTCTAGTATCATATCAATCCATTTTAGAGTTTCTCAAGTTGTTTCAAACTTTTATCCTAATATAGAGGTTGAATTATGCTTCATTCATTCTCTTATTATTTCTTGAATTGAATTCTTTCTAAACGAGTTTATTAAATCATGTATAATATAATTACTAGTAAATCTTTTCTCTCTAGAAAATAGAGTTTCACTGGTAATTTTAAATAGGCATGCGTCGAATATATAAAATAACTTGTATGCATATTTTTATTAAAAAAATCTAATGATTTTTTTTATTTATAGTTAATTATGTTAATTTTATCATTCAAATTCAGTTGATAAAAAAAAATATACAATTAGTTAACAATGGATATAAAATAAATTTACAATAGATAAAAATAATTTAAATCGTAAACAAGTTTGTAAGAATTCAGAAGTTGAGTAAATTGTTTCTCATTGATATAGATATAATTAATGAGATCAAATTATGATTAGTCATCGACCAGAGAATAAGCTCGCATGCTGTGCGGATCCATTTACAAAAATCTGTTTTGGTTTATGCTTATCTCCTGTTAAGTTGAATTGAAACTAAGAATTGACTGCTCTGGCCTAATTAGACACCATCGACGAGGTTAGCTCATTTACTCTCAAGGACATATCAAAAGGGTAATATTTTTTAGGTTTTTCTTTAGTTATTTTTTCAAAGGCGAAAAAACATTTGTTAAATTATGCATGATTACAAAAAATAAAATTAACTTATTCTATAATAATAGATTATTAATTATCTTATATTTTTTTAATGAGAATTGTTTTTTAAAAAAAATACTCGCATATTGTTTTTAGAACCTAATAATTTTTAGGCTATACACCTAGCTAACAAGAGATCGAAAATTATGTAATTTAAACTTTTTTTAATATTTTATGAGCACAGATATTTCTTAACCATATAGGTAAATAATTAACTGCAGTGGATAATCATCAAATCCCCTTTTAAAAAATCTTATATATATATAAACTCATCACAATATTCTCAGGGTTTCAGTTTTATTTTAGGATTTTTAAATTAAAAAAAAATATTAACTGGGTTTTGTGATAAAAACAATCAAGAACATGCATCATAAGCAAGGATGGTAATTATAATGGAGGGACTTCAATTTTCTTTCACGAAAACGGGTGAAAACTCATGATCTCTTCGGTTATGGAAGTGGAGGGGTTTTCCGACCCGATGGAATTCCATATCATCCAGTGTTCGGTGTCGTGAGGATGAGCAGAAAAGGGTTTTTGATTTCCGTAAGGCGAGTATAGAGCAGGAAAAGGGTTTTAGTAATATAGCGATTAATAAAAGTATCTTACTGAGGTGGGCGTTTCGACATGAATTGATCGTTTCCACCGTGTCGTTGTAAGGTGGCCACACGCCACAGATGGTGGTTCCTGGGCCATGGTTTGATATCCCACACGCCACTAGCACTGTTCAAGAGCCATGGCCATTCAAGTCCATACAAAATATAAATTACAAATTCTCACTTGCGAGCATAGCCGCTTAATATGAATGGTGATTTTTTATAAAATTGTAAATGAGATTTTAAAAAATATTTTAATATATATATATATATATTTTATATGTTTGATGAGGGCTGGTCTTAGATAATTTTTATTTTGCTACGGGAGAATAATTTTCATTTCATAAAATATAAATGATAAATATATTTTTTTAAAAAAAACTTTTTATTAGATTATTATTCAAGTGGTTGTTAATTTAAGTATGCTCTGCTTGTGAGAGCCAACGAATTTTTGTGACAAGGTTTTCCTTTCTATTGATATTCTAGACATCGATTGAAACCCACTACCTTAGTTGCTCTGTATATATACAGGATACTGCTATTATATATGAACAAAAAAGATAAAGTTTTGTCGCTTGGGTTTCATGCAATGGAATTCGATCCATTTTGTTTTACCCGGGGAACTTGTTTTTTGTTTCTTTCATTGACGTTATATATATATATATATATATATATATGAACGGTTGCTTTTTTTTTAGAAATTAAATCAAATAATTAATCTTGCTAAAGCTACGTGACAACAAATGTAACATGTAAATTATCTACTAACATGTACACCTGTGTAATAGATTTATTGTAAATTATTTTCGTTTCTATGAAATAAAAGGTCATAGTTTATGTAATAACTCAATTTTTGAATTCTCCAAAATTTTCTAGTATGTTATTTTATTTCTATTTTTATTCATAAGAATCCAAAAAATTAAGAAAAAATTTAAAATTTAAAAATATTATATGGTCAATCACCTTTTATCCATTAAAATCGAGTTCATTAAGTTAATACGGATTAAATTGTGTCAAAACTATCATTTTCAATTAAAATAAATCTCACGGGATCAATATGGGTCAAACCATTTTAACAAAGGTAAAATATTAGTTTCAAGTTGTTTAGAATCAAAATCATTATTTTCAATCAAAATCAGGTTTGCTATATCATTATAGGTCAAGCCATGTTGATTGAGATTAAAAAAAAATTAGGTCATTTCATGTCAAAACCATTATTTTTATTGAAAATCAGGTCTATCAAATTGATATTAGTTGAAAAATATTGGAGTTTGAAATGAATTTTATATAATAAAAATTGATTTTTGGCGATTAGAATAAACTTTTTCTAATACCAATTTGATTTTTAAATTTTACCAATATAAATATTTATTATTATATATAATAAAAAAATTAATAACATCAAAGTTTTTTTTGTTAACAAAGCAATTGATATAGGTGAAGATTTTCATCCAAATAATTTTTGTCTCTTGCAGTGTTTTATGGATATATAAATATTATGTCTTTTTATCACCGTCTATGATAGGAAAATAAAAGACAAGGAATGTAATATAAATAGTTAAAAAGTGCATTTTCTTTTCTTTTTTTTTTTGAGTTTTTCTTGACCCTTGTAGGATATTGACCTAAAAAAATTTTAAAAAATATATCAGCCGATAGATATAATAGTAATTAGATTTGAACCCTTGATTGAATTTGATATAATAAAGCTCACCATACTAAATTAAAACTCAAATCCATAGCATCCTTTAAAAAATTTGTTATTTGATCTTGTCATGTCACGTTACTCAATATACCAAGAATCTAATATATCTTTTCACATTGAAGCAAATATATGTCAATTAGGATCATCATATCAAATTTCATATATTGAAGCTACGCCTTACATATTGATAATTGAGATGAAAGTGGTAATGCCTTTAAAAGTAAAAATCTCATCTTTAAGAGTGTTGGTAGAATCTAAACAAAAAAAAGCTGAATGAACTAAAATCAAATATGAGCAACTAAACATGATAAGTGATAAGAGATTAGTTGTAATTTGTCATCATTAACTATACCAAAAAATGATGACCAAAATATATAACTGGAATATCTGATCATGAAAATTCAAAAAAAAAAAGAAATCTTGTAATAGAAAAAATCATACCATTACTAAACGATGACCGAAGCTAGTGAGCACTAAGTTATGAGGGCCTATATGTAGTGAAGAAGATATTCTCTAAAAGGACACCATTATTAATCAAAGTAAATAGAGATGATTTATATAAAACTATAAACTCTAATTCTTTAAAAAGTATTATATATGATGTGTTCATCCAATTTTTTTCTTTACAAGAGTAGTTGTGAATGTGAAAATTTTATTTAAGATGTTCTATGTTGTGTCTCCTAGATATAAATAATATGTCTTTTAACCACTAGTTATAAAAAATATTCCAAAGTTGGCATAAAAAAAAGGAGGATGAATGTTAAGAAATGAAGATAATATTCATGTTTTTTTAGTTTTTCTTCACCTTAGTAATATAGTGACTTAAAAAATTAATTAAATAAATTCCAAAAATATATCAACCTATTGATATTATAAAAATTAAATTTAAACCCTTAACTGAATCCAATCTAATCTAACAAGACTTACCACATTGAATTAATACATAAATCTATCATAATCATTAAAAAATATATCCCTTGATCTTATCTTTTCATGTCACTCAGTGTACTAAGCATCCAGAACATCTTATCACATCAAAGGAAATATCTATCAATCAGGATCATTAGATTAGTGTTCACATCAAGTCAATCATAACCAAGAGATCAATTTCAATTAAAAAGTAGTTTGATGGTCCGCTAACTCTAGGTTCACTAGATTATCGTGCTTGCGTTCGCACCATAACATTTCTTAAAATATCTTACTCTTCATATTGATGATTCCCTCTCTCATTAGATAAATCTCATGACGAAACCATCACATAAAAACTCTTATACTCATATCAAGTTGATCCCGAGTAGTCTTTATTGTCGTCGACACCATATCGCACTGGGAAAAGGCTATGATAACCTTTAACCAACCGAAGCTTTAGACAATCAATTATCTCTTTGTCCATCCACGAATAATAAAACAACCACCACTTAAATCCTCTAACTAATATCTACCAAAACTTGGCTTTTTTGTCCTGCAATATCACAAAAAAATATCCCTTTCCAACAATGGTTGTACATGAGCTATAAGTGCAACAATGGTATTTTTATAATTTCAATGGAAACTCAAGAGTGTTTCGATCTTTTTTCTAAATAGTGACACTTTGATAATTTGGGGGACGTCTAAAAATATTTTATTTCATTTATTGTATTTTATACAATACCCAAAATAAATGTAAAAAATAATGATGATGTTGGTCCAACACCTAGTATATTTCGTTATCGTGCACAAGTCTAAAGCTCATTTCTCAAATACGGGTTATGCTTATATTTTTAGCTATTCGAACATAATCTTCATTTCTAGGTATAAATTTTATTCATCAACCTGTCATTTTTTCTTAAAAAAAACTAATATCACAAATTTTAAAAAAACATTTGGATTATGCTCTTTTTTTTTGGCAACTTGGACATAACTCTTCTTTTTAGAGTTAATCATCCATATTTTAACGAGTTTTTTATTTTTAAGAACCAATAGTATTTTTTGACGTATCTTTTATTTTTAAAACATCTTTTCAAGTGAAAGGTTATTTTTACTTGTATTTTTTCTAATTTTATTCAAATGTTATAATATATCGAGCTTATTTGCAATTTTATTTTTTAAGTATTGTATCTACCTTCTCTTAATCACAACTATCTCAGTACTGGAATCTTCAAGATCATTATCTAATACAGGATTTAAAGTTCTCTCAAATTATTAAATGATGGCTCTAATAAAATCTTTATTTTTCTAAATTTTGTTTTCAATAGTGAAATAATATGGATGTCCCATAATGTTGTATATCGACATTATAATTTTTCATTTAAAATATATATATTATATGCTATTGTTTTAATATAAAACAAGTAAATTGTCTCTAATATCGTATTAATTCATTATTTTTTTTAAAGAAAAAGTCGTTTAAAATTTTTATCCTCGTATAGAGGTTGATTTATGCTTCATTTATACTCTTATTATTTTTCAAATTGAGTTATTTTTTTAATAAAATATATTATAATACAAAGCATTGATATATATAGATACAATTAGATCAAATCATGATCAGTCATTAACCAGCAAATAAGCTCACATATTGCGAATTTATTTATAAAAACATGTTATAGTTTGTACTTAACTCCTCTTAATTTTAATTGAAATTAAGAACTGATTTTTTTCTAAGAGATTTTTCTTTTTAACATTAGACACGATCTAAGAGATTAGCTCATTTACTTCGAAGGATGTATCACTAATTTTTTAGTTTTTTCTTTGGTGTTCTTCTCAAAGGTGTAAAAACATTTGCTAGATTATGCATGATTACATCAAAAAATTTAATTTATACATTCTATAAGAATAGATTATAAATTTATAAATTTTCTGATATTTTTTAATGATTATTTTTTCAAAAACTCACTTATCTCTTTTTTTGAAACCAGTATCAATAGTGTGAAGACAATGTAGAAAAGAAAAAAGAAAAAAGAAAATGAAGTGTCTAAATTCTTAGTAAGCTAAACATGAAAGGATGCCACTATGGGGAAGTGAGGGAGAGAGAAAAAAAAAGCCAGGCATGCTTTTAGGCCTTGTGAGGTGGTCCATTCATAAAGAGAGGTGTTTAACGGGCCAATTATTTATTGGATGAAAATAAAAAATAAATTTTAATGTTTAATAAAATAACAGTGAAAAAATAAACACTTAAATCAATACATATTAACTTACAAAACATATAATATTGAACATGAAACTTTAATAATCTCATGGAAAAACTAAAAAAAAAAAATTTAAATTTTTAAACAACATAATGATGAATAATAAAATAAATAAAAAAATAATTAAAAAAGTATTTTAATCAACCCATAATAATTTTTAAAACCTATTATTTGATCTATGAGATTGAGATTAGCTATAAAAGATAAATATAAAAAAATAATGAAACCAAATTTTCAATATAAAAAAATAAAAGATAAAATTAAAAATAATAACAAAAAAATAGAAATCAAAATAACAAGGGTGAAAACTAAAACAAATAATCAAATTAAATAGAATGTGGTGGATACAATTGAAAAAAATGAAAAAGAATTAAGAATAAAATAAAAATAAACCAAAAAAATAAAAACCAAATTAAAAAATAAATAACTTGAATCAAAGCCTAGGGACATAATTGAATAAAAAAATTCAAAACAAAATAATTAACAATTAAGAAAATAGAGATCAAATTAAAAGCTAGAATAGACTTAAAGAATTGAAATTGAAAAGAAAGTGAGGATAAAATTGAAAAAAGTTAAAATAAAGATCAAATTTTAAAAAAATTAAATTGAATCAAACATGTAGGATGCAACTAAAAAATAAAAATAAAAATAAAAATAAAATAAAATAATCAGTAATTAATAAAATAAAAATCAAATTCAAAATTAAAATAGACTCAAATTATAGAATTAAAGTCTAGCCGGGAAAAAAAAAAGACAGAGAAAGGTGAGAGAAATAAAAAAGAAATTCAATCAGTCACTAACCGTCACTCCACTGTCCAAGTACATTGGAACCTTGAAGAGGATAGCCAAAACTTGCTAACATCGTCGCGGAATGTGGGGGTAAAGCCATCGTAACACGCCTCACGTGCCGATCAAGTTAAGTAGATGGAGACGACGCACCACAGCGTGGTGGTACACGCCTAACAACTTTTAACTTTAATAATATTATATTTATGTTAAAAGATAAAAACAACCCCCAGCTCACTGTAAAGATAACAAAACATACCTAAGTAAAAATACAAAAAAGACCTTGAAAAAAAGCTATATAAACTGATGCAGAGGACAATCAAGTATTTTTACCGCGCACTAGAAAAAGGAAAAATCAATAAAGCCCTCGGATTGATACTAAAAGTTTATTATGTTTTTAAGCTGCAATTTTATTATGTTTTTAAGGGTATTTCAATCACTATACAGCATGGATGATTGGAGTGGTTACTTACCAGGCCTCACTGAGGCCCAAGTAAAACATTTAAATCCACAGAATCCAGCCCAAACACGAATTGATTCAAAAGGTAACTGTTACATGCGCGGGAGACGAATTTGTGACGGTTACCTTCCCGCGAAAATAATTTCACCAGCCAACCGAAAACCCTCCTCTACTGTCTATTTATCCATCAACGCCAGATATAACGGCGATTTCTTTTTGTTTCTCTAGATCCTAACAAACACATAAACTCAGTTACCAATTCCGTCAATCGCAGGTTTCAAGTCTTCAATCATGGCCGTCAATTCCGAGGAGATCTCCCGTTCCAACGGTGAATCTACTCCTCAGAAACGGGGATTAAGATCTAATGCAGATTTAGTGATCCACGAGAGTCCCATTTCTTCTCCTTTGAAGCGGAAATCTCCTCGGCGATGCGTTGATTCGAGCCCTAACACTCCTACTAATTTGAGCTTTTAATAGAGCTTAATTTTACAATTATTTAAGTTAAATGGAAAAGAAATGGAAATCACCAGTGAAGAAAAACATGTAAAATTATCAAGAAATATCATATTCTGGTCCGGTTGAATTTTTTAGCTTGAAACGGACCATGAACACCCCTAATAACATTACAGGAGAGGTGCGCTTTCTTTTCTTAAATAATGATTGCATGCACATCTAGCAGGTATCCTTGGCATTGAACTTGTTACGTTGATGCAGCTGAATAAATCTGACATGGAGATTTGCAAATCAACAATCATACCACCACTTGGAATTGTGGAATTTTTTAATATGGGCGTAGTAGTAGCTGACCAGGTAAAGCAAGAGAAACGCCTGTTCAGTTTTAGTTTGTTCCTCGTAATTTTTTTTAGGCAAAGCGAAAACCGATACATTGCTCGTAAGAATGCGTGAGTATCATACATTAAATAGGTTAGAGCACAAGATTCTTACTTAATTGTTAGACTCACCAACAATGAAATGATATTGAGAACATTGTGCAGGGGCTTCTTAAACTAGGCCAGCCTCGTGATGATAAATAAATTAAAGAGAGTAACCTTAAAAGTAGACGAAGCAGATATCACATTTGAAAAGAGAAGCTATTTGTTTTTATTAGCTTATGTTCTCCCTGGTTATCAATTGGATTTTTATCATCTTCTTATGTGTTTATTTGGTCAGGGAATCCGGTTCTTCAGGAATTGTCTTTCAGTGATACAAATGCTTGACAAGTACGTGGATTGCTTCTCTTTCAGCTTCATATGTGGCTTCTATTTAACAAGAACTCCACCTATTCCAAGGGTGGTAGCCTTGGATCTTAGGTTAATGCGAAAATGCTGTATTTCTATAAGTTTTCTTGTATTTCCCCTTCAGAATCAGGTGTCAGCGCCGGAGCAAGTTTCATTCGTTTGGCTTTCTCACATGCTAAGGTAAATACATTGATGGGTGCATGCCACAGACAAAGGACATGGAGTAGACCTGGATTGCATAGACGCTATTCTTTTTCCCGCCAAAATGAGAAATTCAAGGGTGTAATTAAAAATATTCAATTTTAGGACTAAATTGCAAAAACCTTTAAAGTTTGGGTGTATCTCTGCCCACTTACGGTTAAATGTAGTTCCTCCAATGCATTTTAATAACCATTTTTTTTGTTTTTAATTTTAACACTTATTTTACGTGTACACAGATAATCATAGAATTATTTTCAAGTACTTTTCATTAACGTAACTAAGTAATATATATATATATATATATATTAACGTAACTAATCTAGAAAATCAATAAATTTAAATTTAATTTTCCATTCCAGCCATGTCGAGACAGATACCATAAAAAACATTATGGAAATATAAAAAATTTCCTTCTTGAGATGAGGAGGCACATCTGATTCTCATTATTACCATGATATAGGGTAGACTTTTAGCCCATTTTAATGGGCTACTATAATTAGGGTTTTCTTTTTTACCAAATCTAGCCAAGCCCAAAACTCACCCAAACTTTATATAAATAGTAGCCCAAAATGGAGGAAGTTTGGTTTTGCCTTTCTTTCACGAGGAAACACTCACATATGTTGATTCAAACTTGCTAGGAATCGAAAATAGGAGGAGACCGCAGTCACATTGACACGAACAGTACTTTGAGCTCTCTCTGCCGCAATGTGCGAAGTCTCTCAGTTTCCCTTTTCTCTCCCTAACAAATTCTCTTTGAAGGCCATGGACAAAACCCTAGCCATCACTCATCGTCTGCTTCCGCTAAGTTTCCGCTTGCCTGCAGCTTCCTCTGTTAATTTCAACGTTAGACTTTCAAGGTCAAGCTCAAGGTCTCTTGATCTTGTCGGTTCAAGCTCGCGTGGCTGTACTCTAAAATGCTCAGCTTCGACACTTGGTACTTTTTTCTCATTTTCACTTTCTGAATTCTGTTCCTTTTAGCTATTTTTGTGTTGTGTTTGTGTGTGAACAATATAATACAAGTGGAAAAGACAATGAATTGAACTGCATGGTTGTCAAGAAATGAAGGAAAGGAATGAGATTGGAAACTTCGGTATGTTTGTTTCATGTCAAGTTGATTTTCTCAACACAAGTTAAAGTTTATGTGCTAGCTTGGTCGATTATGTCAATCTAAGTTCTGTTTGGTTTCTGAGACATTAATCTTGGCAATAGAAAAGAAGATAAATCGAAAATTTCAATTTTACACTCTGTTTGTGCGGGGGCTTCAAAAGAGAATATAATTTATTGATTTCTAATTTGATCAAAATCCAATTTTGCAATGCTGAGTGAAGCCCAAGTACTTAGGTCCAAGTAAAGAGAGCACAGGATGTGGAAAATCAAATAACCCGGGGTCCCTGTATCTTCTTTTTTGTTACTATTTTCTCAGAAACCTAAAGGTCTTAACGCAATGCTTCTCGTAACTCAAAATATGATGTCTACACACCATGTGTGTGCATGCATTAATTCATTTGCTTGCATATACTTCTTCATTTTCTTGTGCATGAGAATTTGGTTGGGCCCTGGTCTTGTTTTCTCCTTTGATAAATTATGGCAGAGGCCAAATTCAGATGCTAGGGACATCTATGGCTGTCAGGGGAGACACCTTGTACCCCATAAAAAGGTGGTGGCTTGGGTTACAGGGATTTGAAAACTTTTGATTTGAGGCTTTTAGCCAATCAAGGGTGGAGGATTTTGACTAACCCTTTCCACTGCGTGTTTGGATTCAAAGAAAATATTTTCCTCGTGCATAATTGTTAATTGCAAATCCTGGACACTTAAGGAGTGCGAGTCATCTGGCTCTTGAAGCTGGTTTGATTTCGGGGATTGGTAATGGATGCAATATTTGGATTCTGGAGGATCGATGGTTGCTAAATCCTTAGTATTTTAAAGCAGTTTCCCCAGTGAAAATTTTAGATGTTTGGGAATGTGTGGGATCTCTACCTGATAAGACCAATTCTCTCACTTCACAAAGCTGTTAGAATTTGTCAAATCCCTGTGAGCACACAATGTGAGGAAGATGGTGCAAGCTCATAATTCCATAGGCATCTTCACTGTGAGCAGTGCCTCTCATGCATCAATATGCATTTGCGTATGGTGCACAGGGGAAGGTAATCAAGCTTTTCTATTGACAAGATTTTGGGATTTGTAGCTGCCTAACAAGATCAAACTTTTCTTATAGAGGTTCTCTCACGGTATTCTTCCAACAGAATAAACTTTACACAGGAATGGTATTAATGTTGGTTCTTGTTGTAGCCTATGTGGAATAGCATACGAGTCCCTTGTGCATGCGTCTTTTCAATGTGGTCATGCAAGAGCTACTTGATTGGTTTCATCTCTGGGGAAGGTGCTTGCTCATTTTTATGCTCTTGATTTACTGTAACTCTTCCTGCAGATTCGGGTTTTGTTGGAATATTTTATTATCTTTAGGGTTATTTGGGGAAAATAAAATAATTTACTCCATGCCAAACCCGTCAAAGACCCCTCCATCCACCATGACAGTCACAGCTTCTTATCTTGTTGAGTTTCATGGAATGGTTCTGTTTCACTCTCAACCAGTAAGGAATCATTTATCTGCTGTCCAGTGTTGGCAGCCTCCTTCAGATCCTTATAAGAAGATAAATGTCGATGACACTGTTTTCAAGTCTAGCAGAAGTGGAGGTGGTGATGTTTTTTTTTTTTTAGAAATTACAATGTGAATTTATGGAAGGAAGGACACTTCATAAAAGCCTCTGTCTTGGGTCCATCTGTTATTGAGGCTTGTTCTGTTAAGGAGGATTTGGTTTCGCTGCAGGTTGTGGTTTTCTAGATCTAATCCTTGAATCTGATTCAAGTCATCCATGCAAGGCGGTCAAGGCTCCTTCATTGGAAGATTTTGTGTGGTCTCAATGATTTGTAAGGATATTTGTGTTATTCTCAGAAGTTGTCTTCATTGCACATTATCCATGCTCCTGGTTCCAGCAGCAGAGCTGCTCATCTTTTGGCTAGGCAAGCTAATAACTGATTGTTTTAATTGGATGGAAGTTCATCCAGTTTTCCATACTCAACGATGTACCGACTACTCACTGTACTAGTTATTTATTGAGTTAATGTATCATCATCATTTTTCTTCAAAAAAATAAAAATAAAAGGAGTGCTAAGTATTTTGTTTGAATTTTTTTTTCAGATAACCAAGTAGCAAGATTTCAAGAAGCTTCAAAGAATGGGAATTTAGTTCCTCTATACCGATATATATTCTCAGATCACCTAACTCCAGTGCTTGCTTACCGATGTCTGGTTAGGGAAGATGATAGAGATGCTCCAAGCTTTTTGTTTGAATCAGTTGAGCCTGGCTTGGATGCTTCCACAATTGTATGACCTTCAACTTTTGCTGTTCTTATACATGTCAAAATGCATTTTTATGTAATTTTAGTCCTTATATCTGTGTTAGGGGCGATATAGTGTTGTAGGAGCTCAACCAAGAATGGAGATTGTAGCTAAAGAGAACATGGTTACAATAATGGACCATTATGACGGTCGTCGGATGGAGGAGATTGTGGAGGATCCAATGGAGGTTCCTAGAAAAATCATGGAGGGCTGGAAACCTCAACTTATTGACGAGCTTCCAGAAGCATTTTGCGGTAAGATAAGTTGATAATTATCTCCTTGACATGTTGTGATCTTCCATTTCAATGTATATCTTAGGTCTTGTTTTGGTTTGCGGGAAGGTAACTTGTTGAAATTGCCTTGGATACATTTGTATTTATACACTTCAAGTATTGTTCATTGTTCATGTTTCTTTACATTTTCTTTAAGTCTGGAACAAATCAAGGAGAATTTGTTTTGATAGAGCCCTGTCTATATATTTCTCTGCATGTTGTAGGTGCTCTCTCTGGAGAAATTTTATGCTTCAAAGAGTATAAAGTCCATGAAATATTTTTTCTTGTTGTCCTCTCTTATTTAACCTTGAAATTATGTTGACTTTATTCTAAGGGTGATAGCATGTTGATCTGCTCCTTTCTTGAATAGGTGGATGGGTAGGCTATTTCTCATATGACACAGTGCGGTATGTAGAGAAGAAAAAGCTGCCTTTCTCTGGTGCCCCACCTGATGATAGGAATCTCCCTGATGTCCATTTAGGCCTTTATGATGATGTGATTGTATTTGATCACGTGGAAAAGGTGATTGTATATTGTTTTTAAAATGATCCAGGGCCCATGTCTTTGTTTCCATATATTCTGCTTAGAACTTCAAACATGGACATGTTTGTGGTGTCTTCTCTTCTTTAATTTGAGCCTTTCTTCTTTAATTTGAAGCTTCCTTTTGCACTCTATGTTTTCTTACACTAAGATGTAAGAACTTGTGGATCCAAGTAAATTATATTTACACTTTAATTACAGAATTCAGGGAACAAAGCATGTATGTCCATCATAAAGCATAATTAAAAAGAAGAAAACTAGCAACATGTCATGTCATTTTTTATTATAAATTTTATTGTGTCTAATTTGATAGTTTCTCTGGTGATACTTTTCTTCTTTTATTAATTTTGTAATATTCTTGACCTTAGAAAGCTTGTGTGATTCACTGGGTGCAATTAGACCGATTTTCTTCTGTCAAGGAGGCCTATGAGGATGGAATGAATCGACTGGAAAGTATCTTATCAAGAGTGCATGATATTGCTCCGTAAGTAATCCTTTTCTCACTTGTTCTGCCATGCTATATTTTCCTCTTAGGGTACAAGTTAAAGATTAAAATCTCTGGCTCAATTCTCAATTTCAGACCAAGGCTACCTGCAGGTTCAATAAAGTTGTTCACTCATCTTTTTGGCCCTAAATTGGAGAATTCAAGCATGATGAGTGAAGAATACAAGGATGCAGTGTTACAGGCAAAGGACCATATTTTGGCTGGTGATATTTTCCAGATTGTATTAAGTCAACGTTTTGAACGTCGGACATTTGCAGATCCTTTTGAAATTTACAGAGCTTTGAGGGTTGTCAATCCAAGTCCATACATGACATATTTACAAGTTTGCTCTCCTTCCCTTAAAACTATTTGTTTCAAGATTTTTTACAATTTTAAAATCTGACATTTGTTTGCTTTCCTTGTGATCAGGCTAGAGGATGTATACTGGTTGCTTCTAGTCCTGAAATTCTTACACGTGTGAAGAAGGTATTTCTTACTAACAATGTGATGAATAATCAGAGTTGTTTTTCTATATGTTTCTTGTTTCTCACTTGAATTTGATGTTTGTTGACAGGAGAAGATTACAAACCGACCCCTTGCTGGGACTGTTAGGAGAGGAAAGACCCCTAAAGAAGATCTAATGTTGGAAAAGGAGCTTTTGAATGATCAAAAGCAATGTGCAGAGCACATTATGCTTGTTGACTTGGGGAGGAATGACGTGGGCAAGGTTGGTTCTTGTTAATTTACATGCACGGAATGTGTTAATGAACTAGAAAATGAATATGCAATTGTGTGAATAGTATCATATACCACTCCTCCTTAAATGCTCCTTTTAATGAGCCATGGCAGCAGTTTCTGAATGTTTTCTTAAAATTTTATACTTGTGCCAATAAATCAGTGCTGAAGACTGGTCCTTCATGCAGGTCTCCAAACCTGGTTCTGTGAAAGTTGAAAAGCTCATGAATATTGAACGATATTCCCATGTTATGCACATCAGCTCAACAGTATGTATCTCTTATCACATTCTATGATTGCAGGTCGCAATAAGTAGATCTACATGTTGTCTTCTATATGTTTTATAGGTCATTTTGATGAATCAGCTACTCCTGCTAATGCATAAAAAATGAATTAAATGAAGTCGGTTCTAGCCAAATAAAAAAACTGGCTAGTTCTTTTCTTTGTTTTTATTGATGACTGTCGGGATCTTCATTTCTTTCGTGAAGCCCTTTCCATTTAATTGATTCATCTTTATAGGTCACTGGAGAGTTGCTTGATAATTTAACTAGATGGGATGTGTTGCGTGCTGCACTGCCTGTTGGAACTGTCAGCGGAGCACCAAAGGTATCTATAAATCAGCTTTCCTCTGCTTATATCTGCGTCTATGTTCTTTCTGCTGATGTGTCTTCAATTCAAACTTAGATCCTGTTTGGGAGTGCAAGGTTTGCTAAAATGTTAAAAATAAGTTTTTTAAAAAAAATTATTTTAATGAATTCTTTAACCAAAAACACTTTAAAAGGTAAATACAACCAAACTCTCAAGCATTATTTTAAGTTGCTTAACCCCGCATAGACTCTCATAAAAGCACTTGGTTTGACTTGAAAGGAAATTTGACTTTAAGCCTTCACGCTGGTTGATTGTTCTTTGTTCTCGCTATCAACTCTGGTGGAATGTAGGTGAAAGCCATGGAATTGATCGATCAGCTGGAAGTGACCAGACGTGGGCCTTACAGTGGTGGATTTGGAGGCATTTCATTTTCCGGTGACATGGACATTGCCCTTGCTCTTAGGACTATTGTCTTCCCCACCAGTACTCGTTATGATACAATGTATTCATACAAGGATGTGAACACTCGTCGAGAATGGGTAGCTCACCTCCAAGCTGGGGCTGGAATTGTGGCTGACAGTGATCCTGCAGACGAGCAGAGAGAGTGTGAGAACAAAGCTGCCGCACTTGCTCGTGCCATTGATCTTGCAGAGTCAGCATTTCTCAAGAAATGATTTAAAATTTGTAGCTTGTGTTGCAATATTTCTATATTCAAAGGAAATGTACCGTGTAGTATCTGTGCGAGTACTGACTTGAGTGTTTTTTTTTTTTTTTGGTTAAATGAGGAAACTATAATGCTGTCAGATGTACAGTCGGGACTGGAAATGATAAAGACAACAAGAATCTGATTTTTCAAAGCGGCCGGCTACTGAATAGCCCGGTTCCCGGTTTCTGCAGCTTCAACCAAATGGACCAAACTGTGTTTTGATAGATGGGGACGTGGGCCGCGTCGCTGCCATGTTCGTCAGTGTTCATCGTTAGCTTCTTGTTTCTACGGTCGTGCTCGTCTTCGGGGTATTTTTACTCGCATAGGGTTAAATTGTTGATGCACACCACCAATTTTATTCTTCCTAAGTTGATCAAAGGCACTGGATTTCGTCAGTTACTTTAGTTTGGACGTCCTGTGGTCTGCAGATAAGATAACGTAGTAGTTTATGAGTGGGGTGGTAGTGGTTTTTTAAAAAAATATTTTTTATTTAACAATATATTAAAATAATAATATTTTTTATTTTTAAAAAATTATTTTATGTCATGTGTTTATAAAAAAATATTAAAAAATGAATTTTAAATAAAAAATTTATTTAACTACCAAACAATAGCTCTGTCAAGGTCCCACGTCATTTAATAAATAAAGGAAAAACTCAACTGCCCATCCACTTATTTATAGGGTGTTTGTTTTAGCTTTTATGTTACTTAAATAGCCTGTAGTGGCTATCAAATTGATAACATGTACGACGTGGGCTGTGTAGTGTAATTTGTATTTTGAAATTATATTTTAAACGGTTTTTCAAAAAAATTCAAAATTAATTTTTAATATTTTTAATATACTAAT
Organism: Populus ilicifolia; assembly: GCA_015708895.1. NCBI lineage: Eukaryota > Viridiplantae > Streptophyta > Magnoliopsida > Malpighiales > Salicaceae > Populus > Populus ilicifolia. The sequence goes on from SRLM01001075.1 coordinate 96,979, forward strand.
ATTATAAAAAAATTAAAAAATAAAAAATTGTTATTATTTTAATATATTTATAAAAAAAAAACCACTTTTAAAAATATCTATAATAACACTAATCACCGCAAAGCGAAGAGTGCAAGTGGCAAAATAAAGACGGCCTTGTTGGGAAAAAAAGAAAGAAAAAAAAAAAAAGGAAGAAGATTCATGAGACAAGTGGCTGTTATATATATATGCTAAGAAAAAAAAAAAACAGATGATGATAATTGATAAATCTTTGGCTTGTCACGCCACGCCACACCATATTCATTTTAAGACACGAGTTGATGCTTCATTCAATTTTGACAACTACGTACCTGAAAGCTTTAAAAGATGCTTCATTCAATACTCTCTATATCTGCTCTCTGCATTTTCATGGCAATTTCTTCTTCTTAAGGTCACATATATCTCATCTCTTGTATCTTCCCTTTGGTTATATAATATTTAGATTACGTAGCTGCAATTTAATTTTATCAAGTTCCACGTAGATGAAATCACTTTCCTGTGCCTATGTGGCTATGTGCTATCTGGTTATTTTTTTGTTTGTCACTTGATTGCCGGACTCTTATCATTCAATAGCTGACCTTTTCCTATGTTTTTTCTTTGTGGAAAACAAGAATCCAACTTTGTGCTCTTGACTGTTTCGTTTTTGAAGATAAATGTTTATTGCCTGGGGGGGTATAGCATGTAATTATAATTGGTGGAAAATCTCATGAACTAGCCAATCCAATTACTAATAGTAATCTTCTTAAATCTTTTTTATTGAAAATTAGTTCATTCTTATCAGCAAAAAAACAAAAAAGATACCGGAGGCTGTTCTTCAACCGAATCGAGTGATTCTATTGGTATACGATGATCTGGTTGCTGATAAACAGGATTGACTTGGGGCTCTGGCTCTCAATTTGATTTTTTGAAACCCGTTCTTTAGGTCCCTTTCTCCTTGTTTTTAATGGTTCATGTGTTTATGTTGTCAGTTAAAGCTATTGATTTTGACATCAAACATGTTATGTTTTGACCATCCTCGCATGTGTGCTATAAAATCGGTGTCTTGGGATAGCTAGTTGTGTTCTAATCACGTCGAATTTCGATTAGAGTGAAAGAATGGAATTTACAGAATGGTGGGTATATGCTTTTTGGTTTTTTGAGTGATTTGAGGCAGCACAAGTCAAATATTGATAAAGTGGTGGATAGACTGCAGTCCCCATTTCACCTCTCCATTCCGATTACAAATGGATTCCGTGCAATTCATGAGCCATTTTATTGTCATTGTTTGTGACAGAAGACAAATTTCAACTTGTTAACGTGTTACAAAATGTGTGTTGCCTTTATCCAGAGGAGCGGGCGTGGTAGTAGCTGGTAAATTAGGATTATACTCTTTGTCTACAACTTAGCTATGGGGACCACAAAGATCTACATAGTGTAAGTTCTCCCCCTTCCTTGTTGTGCATTAGCTACTACGAGTTTGGATGCTAAGTTTTCCATTTTTTCCAGGTTTTACTCCTTACATGGACATGTAGAGATTATGGCACGAGAAATCCAGCGAGGAGCTAATACAGTTCCAGGTGTTGAAGCAACACTTTGGCAGGTAAATTCTGTAGTATATGAGGATCAGTTAGTGCTAGAAGGGAATGAAAATTTGTGAACAAGAGGAAGCAGCCTTCAAATTCTCGTGTGTCTGTGTGTGAGAGTGAGAGTGAACGTGTTGGAGGTTGAAGATTAGACTCATTAGATACTCAACAAATTTCACTTGGTGGCATGGAACAGGTTTCTGAGACACTTTCCAACTCGATATTGAACAAGGTGAAGGCCAATCCTAAAGCAGATGATGTACCAGTTATTCTGCCAGAACAACTTTTGGAGGCTGATGGTTTTCTCTTTGGTTTTCCTTCTCGTTTTGGTGTGATGGCATCCCAATTCAAAGCCTTCTTTGATGCCACCCATGAGCTATGGGCAACCCAAGCTCTTGCTGGGAAACCTGCTGGATTCTTCTGGAGTACTGGTTTCTATGGTGGAGGCCAGGAACTTAGTGCGTGAGTCTATTCATTCTTCAGCCTCTACTCTCGGAACCTTTTTTGTTACAACTTTATAAATTTTAGCATGACTAGGCTTATAGAAGCTTAGGATTTTTAGGTTAGTTTTTCCTCACTCATTGCTGCTGGGTAAGAGGAGCAAATTAGGATTTTGTGGAATTATTGATATCATAATTGAATATGAGATGCCAAGTCAATAATTGCAAGCTTTAGATAGGTAATGTTAAAACATAGATAGGATGCTTTTAAAGATCCAGGAGGCAATGGTAAAGTTTAAGGAAAGATACAGAACTCCTTCAGAAGGAGTTCAGGTTTTATGTAGAACATAGATGGCTAACTTATAATCAGGCTTGTAGCAATGATAGCAATAGATACCAAATCATTAACCCATGCTGAAGTAGTCTAACGCGTTCTGAGAGATAGTGCAGCAGCTGCAAGTTCAGTTATAGACAGAAAAGGCAACTCTTATTGAGAAATGAATTGGCATGGAATAATTCATGCTCACTGCCCTCTGATATTTCTTTTAGAAACTTAAAATGGCAACTTTAATCTGTGAAAAAATGATAACCAACCAGAGTCAAATTCGCTCTTTCAGCTACAAAGAATAAAAACTCATTCTTTATAACTTCTTTTTTTTTTTAATCTTAATCAATTTTAACATGTTCTAAGCTTATAGATGCAATATCATTGAATGCTGAGCAATTTCATCCCGTGGCCCCGTGTGCTTGTTTTTCCTTATCCTCTTTGTCAACATGAGAGGCATGAGAAGTAAGAAAGACCTTTGTTCTTGTTATCAAATCTTGCTGAGAGGTCGGTTTGTCCATCTCACTCTTGGAGCAGCTTTTCCATTCAACCATAAAAAGAGAGGAAAAAGGATTGTTTCCATTGAGCCCTGCAGCAAAGAAATGCTGCCAAAACAGTTGACAAAATTGCGTGAATAGAATGGAGGGAAAGGAAGTTTGGAAGTTCGCTTGTCTTCCTGCTCGGACAATTTATCCTGCACTGCTCCTCCTATCATTGTCTTGATGAATAATTAGATTTAGTATGAAACTGGCATGTTTTAGTAAATGCATGTTCTTAGTTATTGTTTTTCATTTTTTATTCCATATTCATGCGTGCATACGATGTCCTGTGATCTCCCACTTGCTGTGAAAAGCTGGCCGTCACTTGATTGTTTGTTCACCTCCTGTTTGCAGATTTACAGCCATAACGCAGTTAGCACACCATGGTATGCTATTTGTTCCTCTGGGGTACACCTTTGGCAGTGGCATGTTTGAGATGGGTGAAGTGAAAGGTGGGTCTTCTTATGGTGCTGGAACTTTTGCAGCAGATGGGAGCCGTCAACCCTCTGAATTAGAACTCCAACAGGCCTTTTACCAAGGGAAGTATGTTTCTGAAATAACGAAGAAACTCAAAGGTTAGCCTCCCTGAGCAAACTAGAACATCTTCAAAATGTTGTAAAAACTGATCATGATCTAAATGATCATTTCACTGAAGTTTAATGAAAGAAGACGCTTGACGCATGAGAGAAGTATGTGTTACTTGTTCCATCAACGTTATCTTTTCTTGAATATCTTTCTGGGAATTAAACTTTGATCTGTGAATTCATCTCACCAAGAAAATGGATGCAAGGAACAGGAAGCAAAATGACATCTTGCCCCATGGTAAATGCTGCAAGTCGTAATCCGTGTGTGATATCACCGATGGTTTTAACCCCTCATATTATTGTTGATCCTCACAACTCTATTTCATACGTTTAATGTTAGAAAATTGGTTTGAAAACATGATTAATGATCACATGTGAGACCAGTTCATTTATGGGATCCATTCAATTTCGAGTTAAGAATTTTCTTTTAATATAAAGATTTAACATGAGAAATTCGAATTTTCTTTTAATATAAAGATTTAACATGAGAAATTCATCTTAGTTCTCAACAACTTCTTTTGTTTAGTAACTAGACTATTTAAAGTCATAAACATAAGTTTTAAATATTTTTTAAAAACTATCTTTTAAATTAATTAAAAAAAGTTAGAATTAATTATGGGCAGCCTTGATTTCCAATATAAACAGAGGAGGGCCTATCTAGAACAAGTTTTTTTTTTAAGTTCTTTACATTTTAGTCATGGTTTTAAAATTCAGTCTGACCCGACGAGTTGGCTAAAACTCGGGTAAACTCAGATGAGACCTGCCTGTATATATACATAAAAGCAAAACGTCACCTTTTTAGCTTTTTATTGTCAAACCTTTACAACATGAAGACAAAAAACCTAAACTCTTCAATCTACAAGGCCATATCATGGTGAAAACAACATCATATGGTGAATGGATGCGTTGGAGATGCAAGGAGAGTTTGTTAGGTGATTGTTTGGAAGGGAGTCAAATCTTACGATGATGATAGCAATTTGGTTTTGATTGGAGCAGATATGGGTATGAGTATAGATTAAGGTTTTTGTGGTGAAAATCTACACATTGATGTATTTTGAGAGTAAAAAGTGGGGAAGATTAAAGAGAAAAAGAAATAGAAGGTTTGTTGTGTTTGTCATGAAGGTGGCAGATTAGAGAGATTAAGGAAGTGGCATACATTAGTCAAATAGAGATCTTGGAGATGAAGGATAAGAGAGAAAGAAAACTGGTGTTTTTATGGCTTGGAACAAAAACAAAAAATTATAAAAAAACAAAAAGAAATTACAATAAATATAAAAAGAAACTGAAATAAGTTGGGGGGAAATCTCACTCTCTTTTTGTGGCTTAGTTTATCAAAGCTTTCACACCAGCAACATAACCACCATGTTTGGTTTGGATTTATGTTGGCATGGAGGTTGGAAAAAAAAAGATATAAAGAGCTATAAAAGCAAAACAGTGAAGTTGTATTCTGCAATAGCGAATCTATTATCACAACACCATCACCTAGATTTGTGCAATAACGAATCTATTATCACAACACCATCACCTAGATTTGATGATAGTTTTTGGTTTCATTTCAATCATTTACTTGCTCAGTAAATTACTTAATTAGCACTAGATGTGAATGTGGAGAGAGTTAAAGATGTGCTTATGCACAGGAGATTACTTCAGTTGGCTGAAGATCTTGTAAATTGATTGGTTTTTGCGGTTTTATCGGAAGGATAATAGCAAAAAAGTTAAAATGAGAGGAATTTTTTTTATTGACCCATGACCTGATTATTATATTAGATCAATCATTTAATCGAGTTTAAACACTATGATTTTAACCAATTTTTTTTCTTCTTGGTTGATTTTGGCTGATTTTGGTTGTTTATTATATCTAGCTAAAGTTACAAGATCTAGAGTTCTTTAATATAAATATTATTATTTCTTCACTATTTTTATTTTTATTGCCTAAACTTTTTTTTTCCTCGCGAAGGTGCGAGAGAAGTCTATACCTACTAGTTTAGTTTAGACATGAACCTACCAATAGCACCACTCGTTTCCAACAAAAAATTATATCAAGTTTCGTTGATGCAAAGAGAAAAAGGATACGCATGCTCGTCTCTAGTCAATAACATAGCAGTGATGAGGGTAACTCAAGAGAATAGATTGATTCTCTACTTTGATCAATCATGGAAGGTGTCGGTTGATTTGCTGATGTTTTTGCAGTAACCTTAAAAAGTAATTTGATTTTGGGGGTGGTCTCACTATTATTTTCAAAATGTTTTTTTAATATATTATAATAATATTATTTTAATTTTTAAAATTTATTTTTGATATCAATATATAAAAAATTTAATTTAAAATAAAAAATTTTAAGAATTATAAAATTAAAGTTCAACAGCAGCGTCAAATATCCTCTTAAAATGTGATTGATATTATGATAGCTTTTGTGTTTTTTTAGAAAAAAAAATTCTGGTTATTATATATTTTTTGTTTTTGTACTAAACTCTACATGTTATTATGATAATGAAGGTATGCTTTTCATTTATTTTTATATAAAAATTCATTTTCCAATAGTTTTAATCAAACATATATTTTAAAAAAAAAAATTTAAAAAAAAACACAATTTATATATATATATATATAAGAACAAGATATTACAAATCTCATTTATGTATTTAGAATGAGGTAACTTTTTGAAACCCTAAACTTCTTTTCAGATATACTTAAATTTTAAGCACCTTATAATATAATTCTATGTGTAAAAAAATAAAAAGCATGCTTTTAAGACTAAAAATATTTAAAAGATAGAGGTAATGGCTGAAAGTCTCCTTAAAGTCTGAAGGAGAAGTCTTTTCATTATATAACATAACAACAACTACACAATCATATATAATAGGAAAGATGAGGATACAAATAATCAAGTAATTATCCTACAGCTATACATAAACAAATATTACAGTAACAGAAAGGGAGTGCAACATTTATTATAGAGAATCATGGAATTATCCCTTATCACCGTCTTGTAAGGTGAGCGTAGAAGAGGGGAGAACACTAAGCTTGTTTCAAAAGAGAAAAAACTGAGGCTTGGTAACTGTAAGCGAATCAATGAGCTATAAATGGGAAGCAACAAGGTTAAATTTCAAAAGGTCAATTTTTAAAGTGTCATTAGCAACAAGTTCTTAGATAAAATGATAGCCAATTGCAATATGTTTGGACCAAGTGTGAGTAAATAATTTAATGACCATAAGGATTACTCTTTGATTATCACAAAAAATGTAAGGTGGAGCTGGGAATGGAACCCGAAGATCTTGTAGTAGTTGAACAAGATATACAACATCGACAGTAACAATAACTAAGGAGAGATATTTAGCTTTTACACTTGAACAAGAAACAATGTTTTGTTTCTTAAAGAACTAAGAGATTAAATTAGCGCTAAGAAAAATAGCATAACTAGTAATAGAGTGACGTGTATCAAGAAAATCAGCCCAGTCCACATCAGAAAAAACAATAAGATCATGAGTTGACATTTTATGAATTTGAATTTCATGATGAACGATGCCTTTAACATAGCGCAGAATACGCTTGAGAGCACGAAAATGATCTTTCATGGGAGCATGTATAAGTTGACAAATAAAATTAATAGAAAATGATAAATCTGACTTGGTGGTGGTTAAGTATTAAAAAGCACCAGCTAGTGAGCAGAACAAAGTAGGGTCAGGGAACAGTTGGCTTTTGGCTGATAAATGCTAACTAACAACAAAAGGTATGGAAATAGGTCTGGCATTAGTCACGGAAGCTCATTGTAAGAGATCAAAGCATATTTTGTTTGACTAAGAAACAACCCTTCTAAATAGGTTGAACCTCTACACCAAGAAAAATAATTAAGATCACTCAAGTCTTTTACGAAGAATTATTTGGAAAGCCAAGTAATGAAGGTGTGAATCAATAAAGGCCAGTGAGCAACATGTCATCAATATATAAGTAAATAATCCTAAGCTTGAACTAATAAACAAATAATAAAGAACTAACTAGGCTAGAGTGAAAACAAAGTGTAAGCAAGAAGGAGTTGAAGTGATGGAACCAAGTGTGGGGAGTTTGTTTCAAAGCATGCTTTAAGCGACAAACATGCTAAGGGAATAGGGAATAGGGAATCAGTGTAACCTGACGGTTGCTTCATGTATACTTTTTCATTAAAAAAAGCCATAAAGGAAAGTGTTGTTAACATCTAACTAATATAAACGTCATCCAGAAGCAATTGTTAATGACAATATGATTCAAACTATAGTAGGATGAACCACAGGACTAAAAGTGTTGCCAAAGTCAAGACCAGGAACCTGAGATAACCTTTGAGCCACAAGGCGTGCCTTATATTGTTCAATAGACCTATCAGGATAGAGTTTTACTTTGAAAATCCAACGACATTATGAGTTTAAGGCTAGGGAACGAGAGTCCAGGTTTTCTTCAAAGCTTGAATCTCATCATCTATGGTTGAAAGTCATCTTGGTTTTTTTGCAGCAGACTTAAAACTTTTAGGCTCTTTCGTAGTAAGAAGAGCATGGAAAAATTAAAAGGAGGACAAAATAATCAAAATATGATACGATCATGGTTTAAAGATACCAACTTTCCCCCTAGTAATCATATGATGGCTGTTAATGGGCATAGAAGAAGGTGAAGGCATATGAGAAGGAACCTTAGAATCCAACAGTGCAGAGTTAGAGGAAGATGTTGTAGAGATAAAGACCTACAGCGAAGGAGAATTCAAGGAACCTGTAACATTATTACAAGTCAAACATGATGATTTTGAAATAAAAAGGAAAGGTAAAGAATCACAAAAATCATTATGAGAGAAACTAGAAATACATTCCACACAATCTAAAAAACAAATATAGTCAATATTGGACTGTAAAGTAAGAAAAGAGGCATTAGTATAAGAAAAGTGATTTTTGTAAAACGGCACATGCCGTGAAACATAGACACAATATATCTTTCAATCTAAATAATAAAAGTCTTTATGAAGAGTACTGTAACCTAAAAACACATGAAGTAAATTTTAGAGACAATTTATTTGGTAAGTAATCTTTTAAATAAGAGAAATAAAAACACCTAAAAATACAAAGCATAGAGTAATCAGGTTGCTTATCAAACAAGAGTTCATAAGGAGTTTTACCATCAAAGGATGGTGATGGGAGTAGATTAATGAGAAAAACAACAATGAAAAAGGCTTTAACCAATAATAAAATTGGCATATGGGCATGAAACATAAGGGTAAGACCTGTTTCTATGACATGATGATGCTTGCGTTTAGCAACACTATTTTAACTAGGGGTGTAAGGACAATTCAGACAAAGAACAATGCCACAAAAGTGCAAGTAAGAACAAAATTTATGATTTATAAATTTCATTCCACCATCACATTAAAAGGATTTTATATTTTATGGAGAATTGAGCCTCAGTATGATATTGTAAATTAATAAATGTATCAAAAAAATCACATTAGTGTTTCAAAGGAAACATCCAACTAAATCTAATATAATCATCAATAAAAATAACATAATATTTATATCTCATAATAAAGATATTGGTGACAAACCACATAAGTCACAATGTAAATGATCAAATGGCATGTCATAACGTTCATCATTTAAAGAAAAAGGTAAACAATAGCTTTTTCCAAGTTTACAACTAACACAAATATTAGAATTATTCATCACTAATTATTACTATAAAAGACAGACCCTAATTTAGAAAGAGAAGAAATAATACAATAATTAGGATAGCCAAGATATGTATGCCACAATTGAACAGAAGCACAGGTTTATTGGCAGAAACAATGGAAACAAAGGCATGATGATGTTGATCGAGGACATATAAACCATTCTTACATCGACCGACCCTTAGCATTATTCTTGTGGCGCGATCCTATAAGATAACACTAAGAAAATCAAAGATTACACAATAATTAATCTGTTTGGTAAGTTGACTGATAAAAATAAAGTTTTTCTTAATTTCAGGAACAACTAAGACATTAGACAAATAAAATGAACTTTAAAGAGCAAGTGTGGAAACAGAACCAATGTAAGAAAAAGATAGGGATTGACCATTACCAATCATCACCCTTTCATTATCAGAGTAGGCAACAGGATCATCCAAGTTGTTAGAATTATTTGTCATGTGAAAGGTTGTGCCAGAATTAAAAAGCCATTCAGGGTTATTTGGGTCTTGAATTAAACAAGCACAAAGTACTACAGTAAAGTGAACTGATTGCTTCTTCTTAAGTTTCAAGAAGCTCCAGCAACACTTGGCCAAGTGTCCCTCCTTGTCACACAACTAACAGTAAACAGAGGAAGTGGATGATGACTTTATATTAACAATGGGTGTACAAGATATGGAGGGCCGAGGTTTCCCTTTCTTGACTTCTATCATTTTTAAATTCTATTGTGCATAATAAACAGAATTGGAAAGCAAATGATTGACAAATCATGCAAATATCTCATGACTCAAAGCTTCTGGAACAATATCTGAAAAGGATGGTAATAGAAGTTGTGACATCATGGTGGTAAAGAAGATTTTGTAGTCTAGTCTCAATACTCGTAAATACCAGTGGACTTTATTTATGTCATCAATAAGACGACCAATAGCATTCAACTGGTTACAAAGACCTTTAAAGGTTTAAGAAAATTCAACAATGGATCGAGAATCACATTGCATCAACTAAAGTTCATCCTTGAGTTGTAATTCTCGAGTCTTTGACTTGTGAGTGAATAAGACTTCAAAAACTTGCCAAGCCTCATGAGAATGATGTAGTCCTAACACCTCACTTATAGACTCCTCTATAAGAAAAGAATACAATAAACTAAGCAACATTTGATCTATATACAACCAAGAACTATAAACGAGATTTGACTTTGTGATTCCAGTAGAGTCTACAACCATGAGACTTAAAGTAATGATTGTGCCATCTAGATATCCAAATAACTCTTAATTAGCTAATAGAGAAACAAACTGATTTCTCCACAATGAGTAATTAGAGGAAGTCAATTCAATGGTGAGCATGTGCTCCATTGTGTTAAGTGGAAGAATTAGGGATAAAGAAGAAGATAAGTCGGCCATAAAGATCTATAAACTTAGCTATGATATCATAAAGATGTTTGAGAATGATTAAAAGTCTTCTTAAAGTCTAAAGGAAAAGTCTATTCATTATATAACATAATAATAGATATAGAGAGGATAAGAATACAAATAATCAATTAATTATCCTACAATTATACATAAGTAAATATTATAATAACAAAAAAAATACGATGTATATTATAGAGAATCATGAAATTCTTTCTTATTTGAGACGATGTCAGAAAATGTTAATCTTAAAATTTTATATCTTAACTTTTTATCATTTTATAATTATATTATTTTTATTTTACTTTTACTTTTTACAACTTTAATGAACAACTTTTAACTTTTATGAACAGTAAATAAATTGCTCCCATATAATAAAACTAAATTTAAAAAAAAATCACATAGAAAAAAAATACAAAATACCATTGGAATAGTAATCTCATCAATCAGCAATACTCCGCCGATTTAAAATAATTAAAAACGGCCTTTTCATCTCCTGGGTATGGATGCGATTCGAATTTTAAAAAAAAATATCTCCTAAAAAAAGATAAAGATAAGAAAAGAAAATACAAACGACCTCGTTTTATCTCAGCCACCTATAATACGAGGACAAACAGTCAAACAGAATCACATCTCCATCTCCTCCAATTCCAGAAGAAAATGGAGTCCATCTTGCGATCCTTAACGGGTCAAGATCCGAACCCGGATGATTACAGAAACATCGAGTTCTGGTCAGACCCGGAACGGTGCGGTTGGCTAACAAAGCAAGGAGACTACATAAAAACCTGGCGACGTCGCTGGTTCGTTCTCAAACAAGGGAAACTTCTCTGGTTCAAGGAGAGAAGCGTGACGCGAGGGTCAATTCCACGCGGGGTGATCCCGGTGGGCAAGTGCTTGACCGTGAAAGGTGCAGAAGATGTGCTTAACAAACCTTATGCTTTTGAGCTTTCGACGAGCCAAGAAACAATGTATTTTATAGCAGATTCGGAGAAAGAGAAAGAGGAGTGGATCAATTCGATTGGGAGGTCAATTGTTCAACACTCACGGTCTGTTACTGATTCTGAGATTGTTGATTATGACAGCACTCGTTGATCAATCTGTTCTTCTTGTATCAATTTTTAAAAGAAAAGGTAACTAAATATTGTGTTTGTTTTTGTTGCTCCTGCTGTTGTGTATGTAATGAAGAATCTTGTGTTTTTCTTATAGTTTAATCTGAGTGTTTGTTCGGTTAATTTTTGGAGATTTTGATGTTTTGTAATTGAATCTGCTTACTTATTTGGTGATTTAACTTTGTTGCTTGATTGCAATTATCAGGTGGATAGTTGACTGTTAGAAAACTCAGTTAAAAAGAATTTACATTTGGGATTTTGATAAATGTTTTATTTTTCTTGATTTTTTAATATTCGTGCTTGATTGAGAATGAAGGATTGTGGAATCTGTTCATTCATTAAAAATAGCCTGCATTTCCAGTTACTTTACGGGAAAGCAATAGATTTTTCTTTTTGTGTTGGGCATTTTGTGAAGGGATTTGTTTAGAATTCATGGTATATTGTTATTATACACATTAAGGCTGTAGGGCTTTAGTGAGATTTCTGTTTAAAATCAGAAGAAATGAAATGGATTACAAGAGATTGGAGTTGGGTTCCTGTCAATTTATATGTTTTGGCCAAGTAGGTCAGATTATGCAGATTGATGATGAACTTCTTAGTTCTTCAAAACACAGTTGGGATACTTCAGTACATTAATATTACTGGTTCAGTTAGATCCTTCAAATTCTTTGTGTTGTTGTCATGGGGATCAGGTGGGAGTTCAGCTTCTTGGAAAGGGTTTAGGAAACTGTGTTAGTTCGAAATGCTAAGCTTTAGGTGAACAAATCTGATACTTAAAACATATGCTTTAGCTCTGGTATGTTTTACATCTAAACTCATCCGCCGGCAAACTCTGATGTGTTCTTCTTGCCTTAGCTCAGACCTTAGCAGCAAGAACAACCCCGACTCTCAAGCACACCAGTTTTGTTTTGTTTCTAGAATTCAGTTTCAGTCCCCTGAAGCTTGTTACCCGATTTAATGGATCCACGTTGTTGAATCATTTGTCCTGTTGGCTTTGTGTGATTCAACATTAGACATGATAGGTCTTAAGATTATATGTGTGCCATAATCATTAAACATAATTTTTAAATCCTAGAGAAATATAACGAGTCAAAGGGGATGCTTTTGACTTTGTTTTCTGAGTTGCAATGCAAGCAGAGTGGTCATTGCTGTGATGATAGATGTTTTGAGCTCACTGTCATAGGAGTTAGTTTTGAATCATGAGATATCCATTTCATCCGGGTATGAATTGATAGAAGTGCAAAATTTCTGTTGTAGAATTTTGTTTGGGTTGCTTCTTGATCAGGCACTGGCACATGAGAATTATAACAAAGATGGCAGGAAAAATATAGACCAGTCTAGGCTTGCGATCTAGGCTTTGGGTCGGCTAAGTCTCAATTTGACTTGTTAGGTTAGCCTGAGTTTTAAAAATATGGATAGAGGATCTTGGGTTTCATAAAAAAACATACATGTTAATGCTTCTTTAAAATTAATTTATTATTGATTCATAATTTATTTTAATGTTATTAATGTTCTATATCAATAATGTTCTATATCAATGAGCTTTTATTGATATAGAACATTAAAAATAAAAAAAAAATGAGCTTTTATTGAAGAATATTTTTCAACAAAATGAGCAAATCCAATAACAAAACGAAAGGATACCAGTATTTCACTGTTGATGTCTCACATTTTAGTATAGATTTGTGCAGGAAAAGACCATTTTACCCTTTATATCAAAACCCATGTAACTTACTTTCGAGGGGCAAAAACATCTTTTCAATGAGATCAGCTTGTCATTGCAAGCTTGGAAGGGGGTAGAATAATACTTTTACTTTTAATTTGCACGGGTTAGTGTCTAAAATACCTTTAAAGATTAATTTTTTTTTACTTTTGGTCAGGGGTATTTCATGATATAGAGATCATACGATCTTATTAAAGTTAATCAAGTCAGTTAATCAAGTTAATAACTTGAATTATTATTTTTTTATAGAAACACTTAAGTTGTCTTAACATTTTTTTTATAATAAAAAAAAGACTTAACTTATAGCATAGCACAAACCACCTAATTTTAACTAAAATATATTTATTAACCATATTTTTATTAAAGCAAATTTCAACAATAAGCAATTTTACCAGATCACTACTAATTAAAATTGAGAAACCTCGATTCCAAATGTGGGACAACCGACACCATCTCTCTGCATCATTGCAGATAAACTACCTTAGAAATGAATCGGCCCAAAACTAGAGAAAATACATAGCGAGCTGGCAAACAGTTAGTGGGTGTTGCGTCCTCTAGATAAGGAAATTTGGATAGCATTTCAGCATCTGGATGGCTACTTTTTGACAAAAAAAACACATTCATTACCGGGTCAGATGATATTATGCGTTGTTCCTTTATGACTTTTGGAGGAGACGACGAGTCAGTAGATAAACGAAAAGGAGAAATAGGTGGCAAGGAATATCAGAGAAGAAGCAATGAAGAAAGAAGAGCTGATTTTTGTTCCAGGCCCCGGTATCGGTCACTTCGCATCAGGCCTTGAATTAGCAAAGCGCCTGCTCGACCATGATGATCGATTATCAATCACAACACTTGTTATGAACATGCCCTTTACTCCATCTACTAATTCATACACCAGATCACTCACTGCATCACAACCCCGCATCAAACTCGTTGATCTTCCCGAAGTGGATCCTCCCCCATCAGAGCTTTTAACGAAATCCCCAGAAGCTTATATCTGTGATTTCATTGAAAGTTACATACCCCATGTCAAAACTACTGTCACAGATATTATATCATCCCTCTCTAACTCCGATGTACGTGTTGCCGGGTTTGTTGTTGATTTCTTTTGCGTGTCCATGATTGACATTGCAAATGAATTCAGTCTCCCTCCTTATATCTTCGTAACCTCCAACGCAGGATTCTTGGGTCTTATGCGATACCTACCCAAACGCCATGATGAAATCAGCGAGGTGATGCAAATGTCTGATCCTGATTCGTTAATACCTGGTTTTTTCAATCCTGTTCCAGCACGAGTCTTGCCTGATGCTGTATTTAATAAACATGGTGGTTATGCTGCTTATGTTAAGGTTGCTCAAAGGTTCAAGGGTGGAAGAGGTATAATCGTGAACACATTTGCTGAGCTGGAGCCTTTTGCGCTTAGGTCCTTCTCTGATGATCACCGAATCCCTCCAATTTACCCTGTCGGGCCAGTGCTACACCTAAAGGGTCAGCCTCACCCTGAAATAAACCAGGATCAGTTGGACAAAATCATGAAATGGCTTGATGAACAGCCTCAATCATCTGTGGTGTTTCTATGCTTTGGAAGCTTTGGGAGCTTTAGCCCCCCACAAGTGAAAGAAATAGCACTTGGCATCGAGCAAAGTGGGTTCAAATTCTTGTGGTCCATGCGTTTTCCACGCTCTCCGTCTAATCAGTTCATGAATCCTGAAGATGTGTTACCAGAAGGATTCTTGGAACGCATAGAAGGACGGGGAATTATGTGTGGATGGGCACCGCAGGTTGAAGTCCTAGCTCACAAGGCAATAGGAGGGTTCGTGTCACATTGTGGGTGGAACTCCATCTTGGAGAGCTTGTGGTACGGTGTTCCTATCGTTACATTGCCTATATATGCTGAACAGCAGCTTAATGCATTTAGGATGGTGAAGGAATTGGGACTGTCAGTGGAGCTGAAACTGGATTACAGGGTAGGTGGTGATCTTGTGACGGCAGATGAGATAGCAAAATCTGTAATATGTGTAATGCAAAGTGATAGTGAGGTGAGGAAGAAGGTGAAAGAAATGAGCGAGAAAGGCAGGAAGGCTGTGATGGATGGTGGATCTTCTTTCACTTCCATCACACAACTCATCCAGGATATAACAGGAAACAACTGATATGAATACCGCCTGCTAGTAAGGGTTGATTTCCATTCTAGTTGAAGAAATTGTGTGTGAGAAATAAGGTATTCCTGGATGTAAAACGTTAACGATGTGTTGTTTTCTCAACTTGATCTTCTATTTTGTTACAGAGTCCTGTTATAGCTCCTGCTGCAGAAACAAATATATCAGATTTGAAGTCCTCAAATTTCATCATGCAGTCTTTACAAGGATAGGATTGCAGAGTTGCTGTCTTGTATATTCCTGTCATATGGACCCCCAAGTCATTTTTGCAGTCTTTTTTTTCCCATTAATCTTTGATTCTGCAAGACTAGCATGCTCTCTGTCTGTTGTTTGGCATTCGAGGAGTGAGCTCTAGAATTTTTGTTCAGAAGGAAAAAGAAAAAAAAAAAACGAAAAATGCTCTAGAATTCTCTGCTTACGGGTCCTTCGGGTACTTAGAAAGGTGAGCCAGTCCACAGGCTCTAGTGAGCCACTCCAAAGGCTGCAGTGAACCACCCTTCAAATCTTATAATTGTTCTTCAAATCTTTAATTATTTTTACTCAATTTTTTTTATTTTTACAGAGAGATTTCGATCCCATGACATGATCAGTCATCAGTGTACATATACAACCGGATCTGTTAAGCTAGTTATAATAAGCTCAGGTTGAATTTAATTACTAACAATTTGGGTTAGGAAAATGCACAGGAGGATTTGATTTGATGAGATGGACCTCGTTGCATGGGATTTGTAAATTGTGTGAGCTGGAGACGTGTTTTTGTTTTATCGAGGAAAACCATTCATTTATTCATTCTTAGGATGTGCAGAAGCGAGACGTTAGGAAAACTATTCGCTTTTTATTATTATATGATAATGTTTATTTTTTAATTTATAATATAAAAAAATTATTTTTTATATTAGTATATTAAAATGATTCAAAAAAAATATAATTAGATTAAATTATAACTTATTCCTTGCACTCTATCAAGAATAATTATAACTTTATTCCCTATATATTAAAAATTATTAAATATGTTTTTAATCTAAGTTGATCATCCTTAGTTATACTCTCTTTGTCTATTATTATCGACCCTTTTTGGCTTTTCAAAGTCAATATAACACGATTTTGATTTATTTATTTATTATATTGATTAAAAATTTAACAAGAAAAATGTTATGAAAAATATAATAAACTTTAAATAATACTTAATTTTCCGAATTTAGATCAATAAAATAAATTAAAAATATCATGTCAATGCTAAACTCCATTGACGTCTTTACATTAACGAGGGACCATTGTAAAGGGACTAATCAGTAATTTTATATTCTAAAAATATCTTATTTTCAAATTAAGATTTTCTCATATTACCTTTTTCATTCAAAGATTTTGTAGTGTTCCAACTCTAATTAATAACATCATATTAATTACTTAATAGAATATGCTTCAAGGAAGGAGATAAAATACAAGTGAAAATATATATATATATATATGACTTATAAAAAAAATATTTAGATATTTTTGCTCCATATTTTTTTTTCTTCTACTTCGATCTATTTATTTTTATAAAGTAAATCTCATTAAAAAAAAATGATAGAATATCACTAATTATATTTTGTTCTTCACCTCTTTTAATTCTATTCGACAAAAAAATTAGAAAAGCACAAGGTTTTAATAGAAGGATTATGCTATAAATGTAATTAAAAAGAAATAAGGATTGATAATAAGTTTTTAAATTACAAGGACTAATTAATTAGTTTTGTTAACTACAGAGGCTAAGGTATAATTCATCCAGTGCTGACTGTTTCGGCTGCAGCCTGTACTTTGCCAGAAGGATCAAATGTCAGCAGTGAGATACGTCTGCAGAAGAAGATGATTGCAGGTACCTGGATGCTGTCTTCAAATCTCTAAATTGGAAAAATAATCTCAACATCCATGGCAACCCTAGGGAACCCTCTTGCCTCTGTCCCAATGAGCTCAAACCCCACCCTCTTAACTGCCAATAACGAACAGAAAAGCAATCCCGCCACAGTCCCAGTACTCATTGACAAATGTGCCAACCAAAAACACCTGAAACAACTCCATGCTCATATGCTACGCACTGGTCTCTTCTTCGACCCTCCATCGGCTACCAAGCTCTTCACTGCATGTTCTTTGTCCTCTCCCTCGAGCCTTGATTATGCTTGCAAGGTGTTCGACCAAATTCCCCAACCTAATCTCTACACTTGGAACACCCTCATTCGTGCTTTTGCTTCAAGCCCCAAACCCATCCAAGGCCTCTTGGTATTCATCCAGATGCTTCATGAGAGCCAACGTTTTCCTAACAGTTACACTTTCCCTTTTGTTATTAAGGCTGCCACGGAGGTTTCTAGTTTACTTGTTGGCAAAGCTATTCATGGAATGGTTATGAAGGCATCGTTTGGTTCGGATTTGTTTATTTCGAACTCACTTATTCATTTCTATTCCTCATCGGGGGATTTGGATTCGGCTTATTTAGTTTTTTCGAAGATTGTTGAGAAAGATATTGTATCATGGAATTCAATGATATCAGGGTTTGTGCAAGGGGGTTGCCCTGAGGAGGCATTGCAGTTGTTTAAAAGAATGAAGATGGAGAATGCGAGGCCCAATCGTGTGACAATGGTGGGAGTTTTATCAGCATGTGCAAAGAAGATAGATTTGGAATTTGGTAGATGGGCTTGCGATTACATTGAGAAGAATGGGATTGATATAAATTTGATTTTGAGTAATGCAATGCTTGATATGTATGTGAAATGTGGGAGCCTTGAAGATGCTAGAAGATTGTTTGATAAGATGGAGGAGAAAGATATTGTTTCGTGGACAACTATGATTGATGGGTATGCAAAAGTGGGTGATTATGGTGCGGCTAGGAAGGTTTTTGATGTCATGCCCAGGGAAGATATTACTGCCTGGAATGCATTAATATCTTCTTATCAACAGAATGGGAAGCCAAAAGAGGCACTAGCCATTTTCCGTGAATTACAGCTTAACAAGAACACAAAACCAAACGAAGTTACACTTGCGAGTACCTTGGCAGCATGTGCTCAGCTGGGAGCAATGGATTTAGGTGGGTGGATTCATGTGTACATAAAGAAGCAAGGCATTAAGTTAAACTTCCATCTCACAACCTCTCTTATTGACATGTATTCTAAGTGTGGCCATCTAGAGAAGGCACTTGAGGTGTTTTATTCAGCGGAAAGGGGAGATGTGTTTGTATGGAGTGCCATGATTGCTGGGTTGGCAATGCATGGGCATGGGAGAGCTGCTATTGATTTGTTCTCAAAGATGCAAGAAACCAAGGTAAAGCCCAATGCTGTGACATTTACCAATTTATTGTGCGCTTGTAGTCACTCGGGACTAGTGGATGAGGGCAGGTTGTTTTTCAATCAAATGAGGCCAGTTTATGGTGTTCTGCCTGGTAGCAAACATTATGCTTGTATGGTTGATATTCTTGGTCGTGCAGGCTGCCTTGAAGAAGCTGTTGAATTAATAGAAAAAATGCCAATAGTCCCAAGTGCTTCTGTGTGGGGTGCTCTACTTGGAGCATGCAGAATTTATGGAAATGTTGAGCTCGCTGAAATGGCTTGTAGTCGTTTGCTCGAGACAGACTCCAATAATCATGGAGCTTATGTGCTCTTATCCAATATATATGCCAAAGCAGGCAAATGGGACTGTGTTTCTAGATTAAGGCAGCACATGAAAATTTCTGGGCTGGAGAAGGAACCAGGCTGTAGCTCGATTGAGGTTAATGGCATCATTCATGAGTTTCTCGTTGGAGATAACTCTCACCCTCTCTCCACGGAAATCTACTCTAAGTTGGACGAGATCGTAGCTAGAATAAAATCAACTGGTTATGTGTCTGACGAGTCCCACCTTCTACAATTTGTTGAAGAATACATGAAGGAGCATGGCCTTAACCTTCACAGTGAAAAATTGGCAATTGCCTATGGGCTTATTAGGATGGAACCATCACAACCTATTAGGATTGTAAAAAATCTTCGTGTTTGTGGGGACTGTCATTCAGTTGCTAAGCTCATATCTAAACTTTATAATAGAGATATACTATTGAGAGATCGGTATCGGTTCCATCATTTTAGTGGAGGGAATTGTTCTTGTATGGATTACTGGTAAATAAGGGTGGAATATGGTTTGAAGATTTCACCTCAATTCTCTACAGAATAACATAATTCCTCATTGTAGTCTGAGGAGGAAGCAAGAGTGATGGGGTTGTAGGAGAACTGGGAGTTGCTCAGTGCTTCAAGCTTAAGTAAGAAGGAAGCATCTTACTTGGATGGTATTTCTGTTTTTAACTGTGATGCAAAGCAAATGCATGGAATGTGAAAAACCAGATTTTGTTTATGTTTTCTAGGTATTTCTTTTCCCCAGCACTTTGTCAGTATTGAAGTTTAAAACTTGGAAGTTATACTCTCGGTGTTATTTTGCGCACTTTATGTTCCCTGAAAATGATTACACTCACGAACACCGATGGGCTTTTAGAGGAACTTGTCAACCATTACATTTCTGGAACGTGCCGATGAGGATTCAATTTCTTGAGTAAAGCTTAGTTGATCGCAATCCAGCCCTGTTAATAGTAGATTTTAGGAGGAACTTGCAAATATTGTAAACTTGGGAAGTTTGAAACATATTTACTGCTGGAGGCTTTCATTTTGTTTTGTTAAATGATGAGTACAAACCTCTAGTTGATGACAGCTTGTCTCCTGACTGTAGGGATGGGTGCTGCAGTAGCCATTGTTACTATGTAGAACTTGCAATTTTTACCGTGGAGTTATCATTTAACTTCTTTTTTGCTGATTTCGTAAAGAATCTGCAAGCTAGCTTGTTGCTAGAAGTTCAATGATTATTTTGGGCTCCAGATTCCTTGAAGTGAGTTCGAATATCTTGACCACATTTGTCCTTCCAGGTGCTGCCACATCTTAAACCTCCCATTGGGAAGCTCTGCGCTGTTGAGGGTTCAGTACCTACACTGCAATAGTTTCTTCACCAGGATCATCAATTCCTTTACATGTACTGTTGACAGTAGCTGAAATGTTGAAGTTTCTGAAATAGAATCCAGTATCCAGCAACATGAAACGAGATTGATCTGATAGATGAAGTGTCGTCTAAGCCCATAAATACAAGGTTTCTTAGTAATGGACGACACGTCTTAAAGAAATACCCTGGTAAAAAATTAAATTCATCCTGAACAGCAGAAGGTGAAGTTTTTTTCTTCTTCCTCTTCATATTGTGAGCTCTAAAGAGTCTTGAGTCTTGACGGAGCAAAACAATGAAAGAAGAAGCTAAAAAACCTGGTA
Source organism: Populus ilicifolia (assembly GCA_015708895.1). Classification (NCBI taxonomy): domain Eukaryota; kingdom Viridiplantae; phylum Streptophyta; class Magnoliopsida; order Malpighiales; family Salicaceae; genus Populus; species Populus ilicifolia. The sequence continues at coordinate 117,827 of SRLM01001075.1, forward strand.
AAGATCCTTGAAACCCTCCAGTTTGATGAGTTTAACAGAAAATGAAACCAGCAAGCTCTTGTTGATATGCCACATGTCAAAAACCCACAACTTGATGTTAGATCCAAAGCCTTCTCATTCCTTGGTCTTCCCAAAGTGTATATAATACACCCCGCCACGTTCCTCACTCTACAGATACTAAACGTCTCTTCTAGTTCAACAAGACCCAAGCTTTGGCCTTTTTGTTTGTTAGCAATGGAAACTTTAACTGGCTTGTACACTAAGGTCTTTACAAAAAACAATAATAAAACTTCATCACCATCAAGATCAGCTCAACTGGGTCGATCTGATATTGGCTTTTCTCCATCTCCAAGTCTAAAGAGAGCACATTTTGATCATTTGGCATTGTGTCGACGCAGAGATGCTCCATTGCTGGTCATGAAATCCCATCCTGCATCTAATGCAGAGGTAACTTGTTTCTTTAATAAGTTTCTTGGATTCTCATTTCTTTGTGTATTTGTATTGATATCTGAAGATTTGGTTCTGTTTGTTTATATCATGTTTTTCATTTAACAATAAACAGGATAAGAAATAAACTCATATGGCCTTTAGAAACAGGAAAGGTTCATTTATGCATTGTAATCAGAATGGATACATTACTGTGTCATATGAGCATGTTTGTATTCGTAAAATGTTAAACATAGATTATTTCCATTTCCTTGATTATAATTGATCAACAGTATTGCTTACTGCATTCCCCACTCTAAAGATACTCGCAGGTTGAATGTTGACAAAGAGTACTGGTTATTGTCAATTAGCTGATGTGAACAACTTGAAAGTCATCGTTGTGATTCTCTGATATCAGAGGTGCAACAATGGTGCTACTTCAGTAGTATAAGAGCACCCTTCATATTTTGTTTCAAATTGGTAATGAGTTATGCTCTTGCTCCACTGAGGTCACTCTTAAGATTAAGATACGCTGGAGTTCTTTTTTCTGCTGGAGTTCGTTTTTATCACAACATAGGAGCTTAATCAAGTTCATATAATAGTTTCATCTTGATTGACTTAAATTTTCAAATAGGTGTTGGCTGGCTTCGAGACTGCAGTGTCCGGGAACCAAAAAATGAGTAAGTCAATACTGTGTTCCAAATTCTTATATCCAACTTTGTGCATACTGTGATCTCAAAATACTGATTGTAGCTTGTCTGCCTCCCAGCACCAGAAAAAACTGTTCACGTTAAGTTCCAGTTGCAGAAGGAGTGCATGTTCGGTAAGCAATTTCTCCTGGTTGGGGAAGACCCAATGATTGGTCTGTGGGATCCATCAAATGCCATACCACTCGACTGGTCAGAGGGACACACATGGAGTGTTGAGCTGGTAAGGAGGAACTATTAAAAGACACTATTTTACTGGTATTGAATGAGGTATAAGATACAAACTCTGAATTATGGCAGGATTTGCGCATTGATTTGACGATGCAATACAAGTTTATTCTTAAAAGAAGCACGGGAGAAATTCTTTGGCAACCTGGTCCGGACAGAATATTCAAGACATGGGAAAGCAGTAGCAGTGTAGTGATTGCAGAGGATTGGGAAAATGCTGGAGCTCAAAAAATTATGGAGGAGCAAATGATCAATACTCCAGATTTGGAGTCTGTTGGTGCTGGAAATGTTTCTCTTCAGGGGGGAGAAGTTATGTCTGATGTCAACAAGGATTTAATGCTTTCGGGGCACATTGCCTGTGCAGAAGATAAATCAAATGGTAAGTATGAGGTTGTCAATGGTATTGCCTATCCAGCGGAGGGAGATATAATTAATGCAGACATAAAACTTGAGTCAGGGGAATCTTTTGGTGGCAGAAAAGAGGTGCCAGTGCCAGAAGACAAGAAAAATTGTACAACTTCAACTTGCAAGAACCTAGTAACCATGGAGGATGAAGAAACCTTGTTGACTTATGAACAACGCACTGTTCTTGTACCTGGTTTGAAATCCTCCACAAGCAGTCTCTAGTGACGAAGCACTTTCCAAGGTACTAGGCTCCATCTTTGCTGAAACCTCAATTGGAATCTAAGCAACTAAGCCCGGAACGTGCCTGGGGCACCTTTTTGATGAACCAAATTGTTATTATTATTATTATTATTATTATTATTATTCAGACTTCTGCTCTGGGAGCAATAATCCACGCATTCTCCCTGTTTTTGCTGAAATATATTCGGGACTTGATTATGTAAATATAGCTTCTCTTTGAATTTTGTCTTATTGAACTCGCTCCCCCTCAATAAATATATATCGCAGCCCCTTCGCTGATTGCTGTGTTATGCTACTGAATTTGCTGCACGATGGAACGATGCCAAGGTCTTAGACATCTTGCACCTGAGATCCAGTTTGCAATTTGCTAATTTGCCAGTCCAGAATTTTGCTAGCTGAATCTCGTCAAGCTGAACTCCTGTTTCTGAGGACTCCACCTAAATTTTTGCTAGCTCCATGACTCAAGAACTTTGACTTTCATCATGGTAGTACATATGCTTCAAAAACAGCCTCCCGCCTAAACGGCTTGAAAAGCAAACAGCCATTTCATTCCTGTACTTCTAGGATAGCATTTCAGAATGTTCGACCGCTGGAGAGCAGGACGTGCTTTCTGTGTTGAAATACTATCTTAAGTCAGTACTGCTCAACTCTGGATCAAGTCCAAACCTTGAGGTTCGTCAAAGAGGGATCGGCGAGCTGCTTTGCTATCGAAACTTGGGCTGGCCATTTCATTGTTACTTCCATTCACAATTTACGGAGTCGAACAATCTGTTCAACTCTCATCGATTTGAGCAACTCTCCGCTCTTTCGTGCAAATTAAAAGAGCAGCTGTAATTGAGATAGAATGTGATAGAACGGTATCAATCTGGTGAAAGGCATATAAGCCTGTATAGGTAATATCAGAGGCCAGAACTCAGTTTTCTAGTCCTCTGGTGACCTCCTGGAACCTTCTGATTTGTTGGGATCTGTTCACGTAACACCTACAGAAAAGGATTACGAAGACTACAAGCTATGCGATTCATCAGCTTGACACCCTCTAACCAACATCCAAGATGAAGCAGGCACCGGGTCAAAAGGAGCATGCCCTCTCGAGGAGGCGTTCGGACTGAGCGCCTGACGGTAAATGGTGTCATGACGAAGTGAGACCAAATCTGGGCTATCGGCCATTTGGCCTGTACAATGAAATAGTATCAGATGCATAATACAAGCCATCCATCCCTTGCATGTCGATCCAAATTACCTGTCATATATACCTGTGAAAAATTTGAACCAATCATAGCACAAATATCTATGGTAATTTCCGCTCAGAAATAACTCAAGAAAAACAGAGCAATCATCCATATGACTGACCATAGGGTGTTTCATTTTTAAAGTACTTGGAACTTGCAATTACCCGTTGGCATCTTACAGTAGAAAAAAGGGATTGAATGCCACCACAATGCAAGGAACCAATTGCAATTAACATTCCACGTATTATATAGATGTGAGATTGCCTCTTACTAAATGACGTCAAACTGTTCTACAAATCCATCCCTTTTGAAAAAACATATCATCAGACACTCTGCTCTGTCAAGCCGCAACTATGCAGACTTTGATGCAAAGTTTCACAATACGAAGTCTGGGATCAACCCCAGTCCCCAAAACAAAAGCCATTGTCACTATCAGAAACCATGATAAGAATCATCTGGTTGTGTACTGGCAAAGTGAGCATATCTAGTGATGTGAGCATTATCTCTCTGCTTTTCGCCTGTGATCATCTCTTTCTCGATGACGATTGGAGGAAGAAACCCTCCCATGTGCAGACAATTTGTCCCCTCGTCTCTTATCTTGCTCTTCTCTGAAATAGGACTCTGTTTCATTCCTTCTTGATCTCCTTTCTCCCCTCGTATCATCATCTTCTCTTGACTTGGGTTCAAATTCATCACGATCATGCCTCCTCGATATTTTTTCCTCCTTTCTATAATTATCTCCTCTCAACTTTGGTTCAGGTACAATATCCTTGTGCCTTTTCAATCTATTTTCATCTCTCTTATAATCATCTTCTCTTGGATTTGGCACAAATGCATCATCTTCAAGCCTTCTTAATTTCTTGTCTTCCCTTCTGTTATAACCTTCCCTTGGCTTCTGCACAATCTCATTATCATCATGCCATCTTGATCTCTTTTCCTCCCTCCTATCATTTTGTTTAGGATGGCTCTCTGAGGGCATGTTATAGCTAGATCTTTCCTCACTCTTCTTAGGACCATCAAACATTTCATGTCCCCATCTAGAACCTTTATCTTGAGCACCCCAGCCTGTGTTTGCAGCTCTCTAGATACAAAAAGAAAGCAAAGCATAATTATGTGAGCCAGCTGTAATGAAATGCAAGATGAGTTGCAAGAACCTAATCTGCACAGCAAATTCAACAAACTTACCCGACAAAGTAATTTAAACCAATAACATAATTCTCTTGGTCAGGAGATGAATTTAAAAAAAAAAATAACATGGCAGTTGAGAGGATTGAGTGATGATTTCCAAATCAAAGAAACAAATCCCCAGCCAGTTAAGAAGGTATGTGAATAGGAAATAACGACATCTTGAAGGCTTAATGCAGCAAGAAGAAAAGACTCTCAATCATCATAGTCCAGCTCAAGGAGCCACCTTTGTAAGCAAGATAGAAATTTTATCTCGAACCACAATCAACTACTATCAATACTGATCTCCATGTTGGCATTGGAATCATTAAATCAGTGCTTATGATGGGCAGTTCCAATGCATGGACAATTTCATGGCATGGGCAATTTCTCTGGTCATTGATTCAAGGATTCATTGTAAATACACATTAACAAACATTGACTACTAAATAATCAGACTTCAAATGAATGGATATGCAAGTCACTTTGTCACCAATTTGACCACAGCTAACTACAGACAGGGAGGTTCAATTTCATGGGCAAATTTCTAAGAGCAACCTTTAAAAGTAGAGCAGCCAGCTGATTGCATGAAAGAACGGTTTAGATTTTAGAACATCAACGGGTTACTTTCAAAAAAAAGACAGTAAAATTATACTGAAAAACTTATAAAAACAAACACTTGAAAAATGATTCTCTTATGTAAGACGAGTACTGTGCAATAAGCAATATCATCCAATTAATTTCAAAAGGAAATAAAGAAAAAGGTTGAAAAGGAGAAAATATTAAAATCAAATGTTAGTTTTTAAGACCTTTAAATTCATTTTGAAGCTGCCATGCCTATTAATTACGTATAAAGTACACAGACTACTAAAGGGACAGCCATCCAAAAAACACAATGATATATCAACAAATGTCTTCCCCAGGGATCTATGAACCTTACTTGCTCATCATGGGAAAATCTGCACCCAGCTCCACGATTACATTCACCTCTCTGGAAAGCATGACAAACCCCCCGAGCCTCCCTCTTCTGCTGCGCTGTCTCTTCATCTTCTTCTTCTTTCTTCTTGTACTTAGTAACGTGGTCAACCCTTATAATTCGGCCAAGAACCTGAGCTCCATTCAGATTATCTGAAAGAAAGCCAAAAAGATTTGTCCATTGCAAGCATATTAGAAAGCAAAAACACTTAGGTAGTAACTACTGTCCATTGCAAGCATATTAGAGACAGGGGGAACCAACCTACAGCAAGATTTGTACTTCTCTGATCCTCGTATGCAATAAATGCAAAACCTTTCGATTTACCAGTACCCTTGTCTCTTACTAGATTAACATCAACTACCTCCCCGTATCTGGAAAAACCCATTTTGAAACACATAAATACTAGTGAAAAAAACAACATCATCGATTAGCTAATCCCTTCAAACTCACTTCTAATTAAGCAGCTAACTCCGAATATAAGAACTGTAATAATCAACAGAAAACCACACGCTGCCTTTTCCGAGACCAAAAACGAAAAACCCGCGAATGTTGAACCCTTTAATCAGTAATTAAAAATAAAAATACACAGAATTGAAGAGGGAAAGAGAGAGTTACTGAGCAAAGACAGCGAGGAGATCGCCTTCAGTGAGATCGAAAGGAATGCCACCCACAAAGACATAGGCAGAGTCTTTGTACTTAGCATGCCATGATGCTTCCTCTGAAATCCCTAACGCAGCTTCTTTTGAGTTTATGTTTTGGATTCGTTTCACCAGCGTCAATGGATTCATAGCTACCACCCCCTCTCCTTCTCTAAACCTCTCTTTTCTCTCCTCCCTCTCTCCTTCTATCCCTCCCCGATTTGTCTTCGATCCTTTTCGCCAACGTTAATGGGCCGGTAAGTGATTTCGTCTTTTTGACACGGTTTAACTGGACCGACTTGTCTAGCCCGCCCGCGTGGTTCCAAAGTTCGAATGCAAGGTTTATTGTTTTTTTTCCCCTGAATAACAACAAATAAAAGAGGTGATTAGGGTACTTGCTCGTATAAAAATGGGTTTTTTTGGGGTAATTATGGTGTTTAATCTCACTCTTATGATGTGACAAGGGAAATAATCAAAGAATATTGATGATTTTATTATAAAGTAGATGAATGCGTGAGGCTGATTATTCTAACCAAAAAAAAATGAAAAAGGTAAAGTATATTTTCTTTGTAGTTCATAAAATTTTCAACTTCAATCACAAACTTTAAAAAAAAAACATTATCTCTCAAATCCTAAATCATATTATTATTAACTTTAAATCCTGCAAATTTAATTAAGCTAAACACAAGTTAACATAGATATCCATATTAATAAATAAAAAAATATTATCTCAGATTTTTAATTTTTTTATTAATATTATATCAGGTTTCATGTCGGTTATTCTTTGTTTTTAACTTTTAATTGTTTTTTCATTTCAAGATTCATGGATATATAAAACATGAAGAACGGTTGATATAAAAACATCAACATTATTAATCGATCGAGCATTTATTTCCTTGTAATTAATCAAGAGTAGATTTTTTAGTTATTAATTAGACAGGTAATCTAGTGCTTTACAGTGAACTGGATCTCTTTTTTTATTATTTTTTGCAAAAACAAATATGCAAGCGTTGCAAACATGCTTCCCAGTGCATGGAAAAACTTTAATCACGTCATAAAAAGCTAAAACAAGTCTTTAATATATACTAAATCAAGGATTATATTTTTCCATAGATGTCAAGAAAGCTTTAACGCTAGCCGAGAAGCTGGAGCTCTTGATTTTTTTTAATTACACGACAATGAAATTGTTCCTTTTTTAAGAAAACTAGTGGTCTAAACGCGGTTGATAAAAAAACAATTTTGAGATGTAATTCATCCTTTTATTAAAAATAAATAAATAAATAAAGACATCATATTACCTGCAACGGAAAATGACGCCTCGCCTGCTAGAATGATGGTCGATCATCCTGGTCCCAAAGAACCCATTTTGCAACCACCTGCTCGCCTAAACAATATTAGTGAAACTTTGATAAACTTACTATGATCTTGTACCAGACTCGATGCTCCTAAAAAATAAAAAAGTTATGTCTAGATTTTAAATTAAATTTTATAAATTTCAAAAACATTAAAAATTTATATAGTGATTAATTTAAGAATCTATAAAATTAATTAAAATATTCATAAATTGGTTCAGGCTTTTATATTAATAGAAAAATTAATAATTTTTTTTTTGCTGAGGTAAAGAAAAAAAATATTTTGAAATAATATAAATGATATTTTAATACTTCTTCTAATAGTTTAAGTTTTTAAATTAAAATAGGTTTTTAATGTAATATTAAAGTTTTATTAATTAAATGATTATAAAATTTATTTTTTTATATTTTTAGTAAAATTAAATACAAAATAATAATAGGATTCAAGGTTAAAACAATTTAACTGTCTATAAAAATATATTATAAAATATATCACTTGAATTCTTAAAATTTTAGGCTGGAATGATTGTCTAAAAACAACATGATGAAGGGCCCTCGTGCTCCAACTCACCATGTTTTCTGCTTAAACTTGTGCGTGATTGTTGTTATTATTTTTTTATGGCGGGGTATATTTTCGAACCGGGTGTCCCGCGATTAATATTGTATGACTTTCTGAACAAACCCGTTATTTGTTTTGTCTTTAAAAAAAAGGAGTAATATTTATTTAACGTTAATTTCGAAAATCGAACTCAAGAAGTTAAGAAAAGGATTAAAACCTTTTCCACCATCAAACCTGTCTCCGGATGTTCTCGTATTTGTGACAAATACACTGTGAGCATATTAAAAAGAAAAGAAAAGAAAGTCAATGCGTTGTGTTTTAATAATTCTCATTTACCTTGCTGAAGTCATTAGATGTATCCACGAGATAGGAGTAAGATATTATTTTTTGAATGGATGATCATCAGGTGATAAAAACTTAAAATTAAAGAGTTTATTTTTTTTTATGATTCCAAGTTTGAGTTTTTGGTTGTTCGATCATTAGAGACTTACATAATTGTTAATTTCAGGATCCATGGAATTAATCGTGGTACACGCAAATTAGCTCAAATACTTGCATTGATCTAAAAAAGTTATTATTTTTATATAGGAAGTTGCAACATTTCTTGAAATTTGTGATATTTTAAATTTTTTTAAATTAATAGGTTTTTTTAAAGATTTAATATTTTTAATTAGACATGAATTCATATTCAAAACTTTTTATAGTGAGTAATGAATAAAATATAAATATAGTTAAAATTTACTTGATGAATATTCTATATATATGTATGTATGTATATATATACATATCCGTGTAAAATAACGACAGTTTTCCATTTAATATAGCATATAAACAATCCATGTTACTATAATACACAGGTAAATATATCATTTTTATATTTAACGTACGTATATTATTTTTAATTTATATTCGATATTATAAATATTTAAAATTTGATGAGTTGAGCATGAATACTCAAAACAAAAATATAAGATATAAATATTTTACGTGGATATGGATGTAGTACGCATCCCTATTTTTTTCATTTTTTCATGACCCGCCATCCTCCTGTGACAAGCTTGTGTTTGTACCAAAAAAATTATATTTAGAGGGTGTTTAAAAATACGATGTAAATTATATTTATTTAAAATTATTTATTTATTGATATTTTTAGATTATTTTAATGCAGGGATAAAATGAAATAATCAAGCAATTCAGGGTCAATATGTTAATATCAACGTAGTACTTTTCAAATGCCTCGTTCCTCTTCTCTTGAGAGTTGGCAGGGGGGTTATTAAAATTGAGTGGAGATATTATAAATTAAAAGGGTCTGAGTGAGATTTAGGCTAAGTATTGAGAGAGACAACATCAAAGCAAGAATTTAAAAATTTATAAAGAGAAGGGATTTGGTCAAGGGAAAAAAACATGTAAAAAAAAATTTAACTAGTTGAGAATTGAAACTCACTTTATTATAACTCAAGAGTTTTAGACTGGATTGTGCAGGGTAAGACAGATATGATTTAGAATTGATGTTTAAGATTCACGAGAAAAATTATGAAAATGAGACTTTTATCTTATCTGATGCAGTCGGAATGGCAATGGGGGGAATGAGTCTAGAGTGATGAACAAGTAGAGAAAAAATATCCTATTGCTACGGAAGGCGATGATGCGAGAAAAATTGGAAAGAAACTAAAACAGTGCATGGACGCTGCCTGTATGTACTCATCACAGCAAGTGTTGAAACCTGGAGGGTGAATTGAAAAGAAAACCCCGGGGTTTTCTCAAGCCTTGGAGCGCCATGCCGCTCAGGTGTGCGCCCCTGGCCTAGCATTTTTTTAACCTCTAACATATTTCGATGTTTTTATTTTTTATTCCCTGATTTTGTTTTGGTCTTTATTTTTTTTGTTATATAATTAAAAATAAAAAATATTATTTAATTAATTGAAATCTCTAATTCAAGTTATAAGTTTAATAAACCAACTTAAATTAATTTCCATCAATTCAATATCCAGCTCTCAATTTTTTTTACATGTTATTTTTATTTTTTCAAGCCAAATTATTTCTTACTCGCTATAAAAATTGTTTTTGTAATTTTTTATCCTTTTGATTTTATTTTTTTTACATATAAACCCACCAAGTCGACGAGTTCTCAATGTCTCAAGTCCCAGACAAGGAATTTTTGCTCCCATCTGCAACGTAGTTTAGTTCGGTCAAGTTTTTTTTTTTTTTT
>SRLM01001075.1:127968-162043 GCA_015708895.1 Populus ilicifolia
ATTTTTTTTTTTTTTTTTTTTGTCATGATTTATCTAATCTAATTTAATCCCATCCCTCTGGTTCCATGAAAAGTGTTAAACGCATCCTTTTATTTTTTCCCCGGTTACCGAGTTAATATTTCTTTACATCCTTCCACTCTTTGTCCTTTTTTTCCCCTCTCTCCTCTCTCTCTAGTATTTTCGTTTTTAATTTAATACAAACCTTACGCTTCACGTTTTTTCCTTTTTTACATTTTCCATCAATTGATTCACTAACGCCGTTAAAAATTGATACTTATAGCACACTCATGACATGGTTTTTTTCACCAACGTATGTTCTGGTCCCTGAAATTTTTGAAAATGCATTTTGATCCCTGTATATTTCTGTATAAATAAATCCTTGATTAAAAGCTTTTTGTTCATCATATTTTGTACTCGTGTACATATTTTAGTCCCACGGGTAAATTTTTTAAAATAATTATTTACATATCAAATTATAAACTCAAACAATAATTAAAATGGATCAATGGATAGAATAAGAGTTGATTAGATTACAATAAGGATATTCATTTAAATTAATAACAAACGAAATAAGTTAAGAAAAATTCTCGTATCATATATGCATCATGAGAATTTCTTCCATTAATTTTTATTTTTTTAGTTTTTAAACAAGAAAATTAATTAAAAGAAAAAAAAAGAATTTTTTTTTTGGAAATGCATGGATGACAGGGAAAACAAATATTTTTTAAATAGGACATCTATTTAAATCCACCCGATTCTTACCTTACTCACCAGCCTGTCTCAATAATCGAGTAATTTTCATGAGTTTGTATCTCACATGCAGGGACTTAATAAAAAATTCAACTCAAGGACTGAACTGTATAAGACTTTAGGACATGATGACCAGAAAACTTGCAATTAAAGACTTCCATGCGAGAAAAGTATAATATAGGAATCAAAATAAAATATTAAAAAAATACAAGAACAAAATATAAATCAACGAAGAAAATCCATGCCACGAGCAGATACGGTGTCAGTTTTTAATATAAAACCATTTTGTAGTTCTGAATATTTCATGTGATTTGAATAGTTGTCTAGTATTATAGCTGCAGGTGACAATCATAATTTTTAATGCTTGGCAATTCTCTTACCACAATTTTTTAATGATGGGTCCTGTTATCATATGTGGTCCAAGAAGCAGCTCTTTGCTGCTTCTTGTAATAGGAAAATTAATTAACAGTGAATGCTTTAATGTTCATGCTAGTAGTTGAGTTCCACTGTTCTAGTTGGGGTAGAGCTGGTTTTAAGTTAAAAATGATTTGATTTAATAAAAAAATATTTTTAATTTTTTATTATGTTTTATTAAAAAAATAATATATCGGATATATTTTATACATATATATAATGAAATTATAAATAGTTTAATGGAATAATAAAAAAATATTTTATATAAAATATTATTTATTTCATGATGCAGTAATAATAATTAAATTTATAATAATTAAATTAAAAACTATCAATATTATATATTTTTTAAAATGATTTTATAACTTTAATTTTAAAATTATTTTTAACCAGACACATTAAATTACATCTTATTTAATTTTAATTTCTACAATAATTTTAAATAAATACTTATTTTTTTAAACTAATTTCTATTTTTTATATAATAATTTTTTTCAAACTATAATTATATACATCACATATTAAAAAAAACTACAAGATTCTAAAATATATGGTTAATATTAAATAAAAAATAAAAAATGAAAAATAAGGGTGTAAAACTGCCTAAAATCATCACCCCGCTGGTCATCTATTGTTCTCCTAAAACGCAGGCATTTGGTGTTTAACCATCATCTCTCTAAAAAAAGGAAAAAAAAAAGAAAGAATGAAAACTCTAGGTGGGTCCAGGTAATCATTCCTGACTCGACTGAGCAATCAACGGCTTAAAAAATCACAAATGGGCCCATGAACGCACTAATCCGACCGTCCATGATTGAAATCAAAGGAGCGGGAACGGCAGGAGGCACCGCCCCTTTTCATCCTTTACCTTCCATCAGACAAAGAGTGGGCCCCTCAATTAGCTAGACGATAAAGCCAAACTTGCCTACCCTTTTTCATTTTCCCCTCCCTAACATCTTCAACATCTGTAGTTTGTTTTTACTCTTCCTCACCAATCACTCACTCTTTAAAAGTTAAAAATAAATAAAACCTGCCGTAATTCATCAAATCTGGTGAGGCTTTTACTTTGGCAGTTAGATTTGATTGATGACGAACATTGTTTATTATTTTTTTCTTAATTATTTTTTTGCCTTTGGATGGCAGAAAATCAGAGAAGAGAATGAGCAGCAATGTCAAAGCAGGTTGACTCTGTTTTCGATGGCGCAGGAGCCAAACCGTATCCTTATTTGTGCTTGTTTTCGTACTGGATTTTGTCTCTGAAATAGGCGCGGTTAATTAATGTAATGTTTTTTGAGGTTGTTAATTGCTTCTTCTTCTTCCTTAACGACACCCGTCCTGTGTTTAGTGGCTTGGAAATATGGTGTGTGGAGAAGCAGCTCCGGTTGGTTCCAGTCCCAAAATCTCTGCATGGCAAGTTTTATTCTGGGAATTCATATGTAGTTTTGAGTGTAAGTTGTTGCTTCTCACATTTCACTGTTAATATAGAAATTCCTTTTTTTTTTTTTGGATAATATTGAGCTTCGATTCTTGTTTGTGCTGTGTGACAGACGGTTGTGCCAAGAAGCGGCCCTCCTCAGCACGACATACATTACTGGTTGGGAAAAGATGCAAATGAGGTCTTTTTTTTTAAAAAAAAAAATAATCTTGCCTTCTTATCTTAGTTACTTGGGATTTAGTCGACCTGTATTGATATGGGAACCACTAAATTTCGAATTGCCAGCTTAGATTATAAAGATCAAATGAATTATGTGAAATATATGCAACCGAATGAATGCATCAAAGAAAGCAATCAATTGAGCACAAGATCTTTAAACGAAGAAACTTTCCGAGTCAAAACATTTTGTTGACTCAATTTATTGTTGTTATCATACTGTGGCATTTGATCTAGGAGATCGATGAAAAATTTTAGAGTTAGTTCACCGCAGGCCTCGTCCATCTTAAATTATTCACAGATACTTGTCTCCCTATCTTCTCTGACTGTAATGGTTTGTAGAGCACAAATTTTACATTTGATAGCTTGCATTAGTACAACATGTTCTAAGGTTGCTTAATGGTACTTGCAGGTGGAATCGACCCTAGCATCAGACAAAGCACTAGAATTAGATTCAGCTCTAGGGTCTTGTACTGTACAGTATAGGGAAGTTCAGGGCCAAGAAACAGAGAAGTTCCTGTCATACTTTAAGCCATGTGTTATACCCATTGAAGGAGTGTTTTCTTCAGATTCTGGACAGTTGAATGGTGAATCATACAAAATTAGCTTGTTAACATGCAAAGGGGAGCATGTTGTTTCTGTGAAAGAAGTAAGTCACGAACAACTCTATAAACTTATGTGGAAACTGAATTACCCGTCTAGGACTTGAGAGATGCTGAAGATTTGTCACTCATTTACTATTAAAACCCTCAGTTATTTCAGATAGGTGCATATAGCTATTTTTGATGGGATTGCATGGATTCTTCTAGATGGAGCCTGAAATTAATACTTATAAAAGTGTAGTTAACATAATTTTAGTCAGCATTTGTTTACACACTTCTTTATTTGCTGGTTAATTTGAAACAACTTTTAGAAGCAGAATGATTATTGATATTGATTTTTTTTTAAAGATTTATTTATCAATAAATATGCACCTGCATATGCCCTAGTCCTGTTTGGATTTTGGTGAATATGGTTTTAAAGGTGAGCATTCTGAGCAGGTGCCTTTTTCTCGGTCATCCTTGAACCACAATGATGTATTCATACTTGATACTGCATCCAAAATTTTCCTCTTTAGTGGGTGCAACTCTAGCACTCAAGAAAGGGCTAAAGCTTTGGAGGTTGTTCAGTATATCAAGGAGAACAAGCATGGTGGAACCTGTGAAGTGGCCACTGTAGGTCAGGCTCCTTTCCCCCCCTCTTTCTCTCTCTATCTAAAGAAAAAAAGAATTTGCGAGTAATTACTCTGGTGCTGCAGAGGATGGGAAACTTGTTGGTGATCCTGAAGTTGGTGAGTTCTGGAGCTTTTTTGGTGGATATGCTCCTATTCCTAGAGATTCACCTTGTGTTGAGAAACAAACTGATTCTCCATTCTCACAATTGTTCTGGTGAGTTTTTTCTTCATTCACAGGCATTCTCTGCTGTTCTGGACACATGGTCACTCCTGCATATTGCCAAGTCTAAGGTTGCCATTCAAAAGCTCGGTTAGTTTGCCTAGGATTAGGATTAGTAACATTCAACTATTGAAGTCATGCTGTATTTGGCCACCGAAAGGATGATGCTGTATTGTGTTCATACAAATACAAATAATTATGCTTTGCCCTTAACTTGCCTAATTTCATAGACGATTCGCTTTTTTTTGGATTTTGAATGTAGTTGTGTGTGCATGTCTACCAGTATGTGTCTGCATGCTTTGTATGTGTTTACTGTTTCCGTAAAATTTTCCTTTCATTGAAAAAGCACCTCTTGCTTCTTTTTCTGAAAATACTTAAGATTACTTATTGACAGGATAACAGCACAGGCTAAGCTGTGTCCTTGTGAAGGTAGTTCGCTGAGCAAAGAAATGCTAGAGACAAACAAGTGCTATATGCTTGACTGTGGTTCTGAGATTTTTGTATGGATGGGAAGAAATACCTCCATTACAGAAAGGAAGAAATCAATTTCAGTTACTGAGGTAAAAAAATGACCACCTTTTCAAATTTTCTTCTCGTGCTAGCCCATAGGGATTCCTACTAGCATTATTCTCACCTTTTTTACTGGCTGCTCCTTTGCAGGATCTACTGAGAAATCAGGGAAGGTCAATGGCAACCCATTTAACTTTTCTAACTGAAGGATTAGAGACTTCCATATTTAGGTCATATTTTAAGAATTGGCCTCAAGTGGTGGAGCCAAAGTTGTATGAAGAAGGTCGTGGAAAAGTAGCAGGTTTGTTACCTGTGCAGATAAATTATAGGAAAGATTAGAAAGGGTGGTAGCAGAATGGGTGGTTTTACTAATTTAGTTGCTTTAATGCTAACTATTTAGTTCACCTTTTTTTTTCAGCAATATTTAAGCAACAGGGCTATGATGTGAAGGAACTGCCTGATGAAGAAGACTGCCAGCCATATATAAATTGCCGAGGAAAACTGAAGGTAGTTTGTCATTTTTTTTTTTTTTGAGTTTTGATCACAGCCAAATATTATCCTAGGTTCCTGTTTGATGCAATTTTAATAATTCAGGTTTGGCGGATAAATGGTGAACAGCTGACCCTTATTCCTGATCCAGAGCAGACAAAGCTCTTCAGTGGAGATTGCTACATTGTTCAGTATACATATCCTGGCAATGGGAGGGATGAACATTTGTTTTATGCATGGCTTGGTCGTGACAGTGTACCGGTAAGTGTTGAAAATTATGATAGACTTCAAAGATAGGGATCAACCATAGGAATAATATTTTGACTGATATCTGCACATGTTGCCAAAACTGCTCACACATGATAGTGGAATTGGGGCAAGATTTAGGTGGAAATTCTTTTGTTCTTATAAGATCATGTATGATTTACTATATATTTGTATATTTTGAAATAAAAAAGCTTTTATATTTTCTTCACTGGGAATTCTTAAAGTTTTGACTGGTGGGTTGTGAGGTCTTAAGGGTAGAGGGGAAAAAGATGAGAGGAAAAGAATCAGTATTTTTGTTTTTCATTTGAAATAGTCTTTCTTCAAATTAAAATTAAAAAAAAGGAAAATGAAAACTGTAGTTTTCTTTTCATTGCACATTGTTTCTACTTGAGTTACAAACAAGTCATATTTGCCTGGAAACGCAAAAACATTTGGTATTGGAATTTTATGCTTGTTGTCCTTCTGAAACAGTTAATGGTTTTCCTTATTCTTTGAACTTTCTAATTTAATGTTATAAAATCAATATAAAGTGAAAAGACCTCTTAAATGCTTATAATCATGGTGTCTATCTGATGTGCTAACAATCCCTTACTGCTCGCAGGATGATAGAGCGGATGCTATCTCCCTCATGAATGCTATAGCAGACTCAAGCAAAAGGGATCCAGTTTTGGTTTGTTCTTTTTTCTCGCATTTATATGCATTATATTGGAAACCTTCCATCCAGTTATTCAAGAAACTGATTTACTACTGACTGAACTAATATTCTGTATTTAGGTTCAAGTTATTCAAGACAAGGAGCCACTTCTATTTTTCTCAATTTTTCAGACAGTAGTTATATTCAAGGTCTGTACCTAGTAAACTTTTATGCTCTTTCTTTTTATTTTATTTTTCTGTCATTTGTATTTCGCCCTTCATTTCCCTAGTTAATGTACTATTAAACATGCCCAGTGCATTTTTTTTTTCTCTTACTTTTTTTGTCATTTCCTTCAGGGAGGTTTAAGTAAACGGTACAAGAACTTGATTGCGGAGAAAGGAATTTTGGACGAAACGTATGATGAACAAAAGACTGCACTTTTTCGAGTTCAAGGGATCAGTCCAGAGAACATGCAAGCCATCCAAGTTGACCAGGTAGGTTAGCACAGTGAAATCTACACAATTATGGTCACTCTTGCTCTTTTAGAGTTGTCTTGCAGGACATTCTTTTGCACAATAATAATCCTTGTGATTGTAATGCTACAAAATCACTGCTGTGTAAATGCAAGTGTCAACTTTTGACACCAAAACCATGTAATTGTCTCCATCACACCAATAATATTTTTAACACAGATATGAACAGTTGTTTGCCTATATTGATCATGCCATAAATCTTTTCAATACATGAAAGTATGCTCTGTTTTAATTCCATTATGTGGTCTGGAGGATGGAATCAATGAATAACATAATATGCCAAAACAGAGAGTGTTTGTATTTGCTTCTTAAATGCTGTTGCAATTTGATCGTTAATTGATTATGAGCTGTGCAACTCATGCAGGTTTCAAATTCCTTGAACTCCTCGTATTGTTACATCTTGCAAACTGGAACATCCATCTTCACATGGATTGGGAATCTCTCTTCTACTGTAGACCATGCTCTTCTTGACAGAATGCTGGAATTGATTAATGTATGTACTCTGTTGAGCCATCACTAGTTGGCCATATGTTAATGGTTATATGCTTACGCTCTGGGTTTATCAACTCTACATTGCATTTAGTTTAGCTTTTAGGAGGGATAAGTGGGAAAATTTGGTGTTAATTTCTAAACGGTTTTAGATTTTACAGTAAAGTTCTTTGATTTCACAGTAAAAGTTTAGCATTTATAATTAAATATTTTAGGTTTTATTCCAAGGTTTAGTATGTTACAATAAAAGCTGGACATTAAGTAGAGTAGCTTGCAAGCCTTGCATCCCAGCTAAAACATCATGTTAGTGCTTGCTTCTCCTAAAAACACAAATAAATCAGAAGAAATTTTACAAAATTTCCCTTCTGTTACACTTGCTTCCCCTTCAATTTTAAAACCAAACACATTGTAAAACTTCTCCATCCCACTCTTATTTTCCCTGTGATTGATGATTGAGCTTATAGTTATTTGAATTGATTTCTCTTCTTGACTTTCCAAAAGAGTAAAGAGAATTATATTTTATCTGGTCATTTGCAGCCAACATGGCAACCTATATCAGTGCGGGAAGGGAGTGAACCTGATATTTTTTGGAATGCCCTTGGTGGAAAAACTGAGTATCCAAGGCAAAAGGAGCTAAAACAACATGTTGAAGATCCACATCTATTTACGCTTACATGCGCTGATGGTATGCAAAATACACTTTCAAATTTCATTCATTCTAGAGATGATGTGCTCTGCCTTGGTTCTGAATTATTACAGGTGTTAATTGCTGTCAAATTTTTTCTGATGGTGGGAATTGGATCTTATGCTGCTTGGTTGAATTTTGTTGCAGGCAATTTCAAGGTATAATTAAATGTGGTTTCACAGGCACATATGCAATTAGAAGTTGGTGGATCTTTATGATAGGTTATATAAGCTTCGTATACAATGGTTTTGAATGCCAGATTCAACAATAGCTGGGTCATGATTTTGGTACATTTTGGTGATTATAAACATGTCAACCACTTTAGCAAATTACTCCTGTATGGTACATTTAGGAGATGATTCTTATTTTTATCCGTCGCTGCAAAAATTGTGTTAATCGCGTTCCCTTTATTTCAGGTGAAAGAGATATACAACTTTGCACAGGATGATTTAACCACTGAAGATGTGTTAATACTTGACTGCCACGAGGAAATACATGTTTGGATTGGAAGCCATTCAAACATCAAATCAAAGCAGCAAGCCATCTTGCTTGGCATGGTAACTTATTTGTTTTAACTTGTTTCAAGTTATTTTCTTGGACACAGTATGAGTTGCTCATTTTCTGAATCACTTTATGAAACATTGCTTTAACACTTCAATTCAACTATTCAGATTATGTGCGAGAAAATCTGATGGTTCATATGGCATGAATTGTTTTAAGGTTCCAGCTATTGTTTAATGGTCTCATGTGTGATGGCTTTTTATAAGCCACTTATAGTCCAATACATGACATGGATTCAAGTGCATTGATTAGCTAAGAATATACCTGATGTTCTTCAGTTTTCACCTCTATCTGCATCTGTGTGTGTATTTCTTCTCATAGTTTCACTTGAAACTGGCAGAAATTCCTTCAGACAGACCCGCTGGTTGAAGGACTATCTTCCGAGACTCCTATTTATGTCATTACAGAGGGGCGGGAGCCACTTTTCTTCACTCGCTTCTTTGAGTGGGATTCGTCAAAGGCAAATGTAAGTGGATCCAGATGTGGCATATGTTGCAGATGACAACTGAATGCGTGGATAATTCCTGATGTTCTAGCAAATACAATTTTCCTAACATTAATGGTGTTATATGGGAAGTATCATAACTCGAAAATGGTAGTGGGAGATATATATTGTCTTCTGCAGTTAAGGTGGATGCATTTGTGTATTGGGGGAGTGGTGGGGATTCAATAAATCACTGTGAAAACTGCAGCCAGTAAACGTTCTCCATAAACAAAGAAACATACACCCCCAGTTTCTTCCCAGTCTCTTTTTTTATTATAGACCCCCAGTTTCCTTTTTTATTACTGTATGACGAGACATGCTCACATTTTGAAGTACATGGTGAACTTCAAGGAAACTAGAAGATAGCAATGAAATTTCCTTGTGATGTATTCATAATGAACTTTAGTTTAACATGG
The DNA here is from genome assembly GCA_015708895.1 of Populus ilicifolia. Taxonomy (NCBI): domain Eukaryota; kingdom Viridiplantae; phylum Streptophyta; class Magnoliopsida; order Malpighiales; family Salicaceae; genus Populus; species Populus ilicifolia. The sequence continues at coordinate 137,282 of SRLM01001075.1, forward strand.
TTGTGGACCTTGTAGATGCATGGAAACTCCTTTGAACGAAGGCTCGCTATTCTGAAAGGAAAGAAGCAAAATCTTGAAGTAAGTGTGGTATCTTACTTTGCAATACTTGTCTTGTGCGTTTGGATGGGTGCATTTCCTGGCTCTGAAAGCTCTAGTAAAATGCTGAAGTAGCCAAAGAATGTCACTGGCCCGAATATTCCTTTATCAGTAATGACCAATGAGCATTGCTCAATAACTTTTTTATGGAATGTATAGCCTAAGAATTTCAATGTGGATTGATATGGCATGCATTTAACTGATTCTTGCTTCAGGCTCAATCCGGCCATACTGTTTTATCCCAATGTAATCTCATTTCATCTCATGTGGGATGCATTATTATTAGCTTGAGATGATGAAGGCAATGTTGATGATGTTGTGGAAAAAGATAGTGAGGTTTTTAACCTTGTATTTATAGATATCAGATTTGTTTTTGCACATTAGGTTCTGGACAGCATTTGGCCTCTTTCATTGTGATATAAGGTTGAATTTATTCATGCTTCATTTTATTCTCTGTGCAGGTTCATACAAGTAAATCATGGAAAGCATCCCCCAAGGAGACAACTCCAGATGGTTTGAGAAGCAAGTCTGTAAGTTCAAATGGGAGAAATAGTACATCTCCAGTATCCAGTGCTTCAGTCACGCACTTTAATTCTTCAACCAACTACCAAATCTCCACCCCAGCTCCAACAGCAAGAAAGCTCTTTCCTGGGTCCCCCTTTCATGTCAGTGCTGGTAATAAAGAATCATTCACTTTGTTAATATGGAATGCAGCGACAAAATTTTAGCCCCCTCACCCTTAATAACAGTGAAACCTTGGCATGCACAGTTGTAGTCATTGGATCAAATAACTATCAACAAAGGATAATTGCTAATTTATGACAGAATGGAAATTTGACATGATTAACACACAAAATTTTGTGGATTTTGACCTGGTGATCCTATTGCGTGACCTGGTGGAAGAATGACGAACTTTGGAATGAATGAAACATGGAGAAGGATACAATCCTGCGGGATGCTGGCTTTTTACTCTTGCAAACTTGATGACATGTTCTGATTGAAATTTTTATTGAAACTTCATTGTTGGTCATTTCAGGTTCTCCAAAAGCAGAGGCAGAATCCCCTTCTCAGGCTGCAGTTTTAGCTCAGGTTGATGGCAATGATGCTAGTGAGAACTCAGTGATCTATCCTTACGAGCGATTGAAAGTGAATTCAAGTGATCCAGTAACGGACATAGATGTAACCAAAAGAGAGGTAGCCATTTTGTTTTCATCTAAACCTTCTCCATTTATCGTTACAGCACACCATTTGACTGTAAAATTAGCTGCTACAATTTGAATTCACTTCAGGGGCATTGTGGCTATATTGAGAATGCCGTGTAAAAAATTTCGAAGAGTTTTTTTCAATGATAATACCAAATTAAGATTTTGAGCGGCTATTTTTTAGGATATGATTCTGCTATGTTTGCCATTGCATTGCTGTGGTGCAATTGAATATCAGTTCTATTCAGCAGCTAATTTCAGTCCTTGAATTTAGGGATACTTATGCGACGAGGAGTTTCAAGAGAAGTTTGGAATGCGGAGAAGAGCATTTTATGAGCTTCCAAAATGGAGACAGAACAAGCTGAAGATATCTCTTCATCTTTTTTAAGGGAGATCAGAGGTACAGAAATATGATCTTTCTATCTTAGAAAAGTGAAATCTTTTCTTCTTGCTAACACGTTTTGGGCATTGATGGGGCATCTAGGGTTTCTTGAATCTGCTATATTGACTGCTATCCATCTTCAGAGCATAATCATTATGCATGGAGAAATTTCATATATTAAAAAGATCCTCCGAGGTGCCTGTTCTAAGTCATGTTTTCTTGTCGTTGAAACCGATTTTTAGTTAGTTACTTGAATCAACTTGCTGAAGTGGAGCTGGCATGAAGTGCCTTGGTCAACAGTTCTAATCGACGTGTCTTCTTATGAAATAATTATTAGTAATGTACTAGATGATCGATGTTTGATATCTTGTGGGACAGAATTTTTTAGTATAAAAACACTACCAAGATTATGAACTTTTTGATAATGTTATCAAGTTTCATGATCTAGCTTGTTACAATCCTGATTTAGTCAATGAATTTATTTTTTATTTAATTATATAATAATAAAAATAAATTGTGAATTTGAACCTTTAAATCAAAGCTCAGGCTCGTCTACGAAGTCATCTATTCCTTTTTTGAAAAACGAAGTTATGCATGTCGTTTGATTGCACTTGCATTTTAGCCACCAAAAAAGCGGTCAAAGGCTAGGGTTTTTTTTCCTATAAAAATTTATTTTATCTATTTTAACCTTAAAAAACCTAATAAACATCCTTAGCATCTAAATGAATTGCTCTCTTAAGTTAAAACGTGTTTAAATTGCTTTAAAATCACAATTAAATTAAAAAAAAAATTCTCTCGGCACTGGTGTATGTTTTCAACTTGAAGGTTTAAAAACTTTTTCGTCAAACTATTCTTATTAAATGAAATTCATTGATATTAAAATTAAAATGGAGTAAGCAACTTTCTAGCCTTTTCACTTCCTTTAAACTTTTGAAACCGAAAATAAACAAAATGAATTTTTAAATAAATAAAAAATTATAAACTACATGAATATAAGGAAGAAAAGGAAAAGTCAGTGAACTAAAGTACTTCTTTATGCATATTTGAGAGTGGCCAAGAGATCTCTCTTTGTTTAACACTAGTCCGTTTTGGTTGAATTTTGTTTTTCTTGAACACTTTTTAACAAATTAATCATTAAATTGGTTATAGAAGGCTCCAATAAAAAAAAAAAGTCTAGGGACTAAAGTAAAAAAAAAGGATGGTTATTATAGATTGCTACAGTGAGATATCTAAATATTTTAATATATATTATAATTTCTAGTATACATTTATAAATAAATTAAACTATCAAATAATATCATACCTGCTATTTATGTTTATTTAATATAAATAATAATTTAGTTAAAAAACTCGAGTTTTCTAAAATTTATAAGAAATATATTAATGAAAAAAATTCAAAACAACCGGATTCTTTGATGGTTTAATAACCATACCAAGATAATAAAATTTTAATATTGCCGAATGTTTGAAAATCATGTGGGATCAAAAGGTCATACGGAGGGGGTGTTGGTTGACTCACTATAATTTCTAAATACTTGTGCTCATCAAGCTCATGAACGTTTTCGAATGGATAATTGGCTTCGGGCACGAGGACAGGACTGACCGGTGCCCGCCTGCCCGCCCGCTTTGGGAGTTAGCAAGCAAAGCAATCACTTGAGCGCTAAGCTCAGGATAATATTCTTGTCACGAACGCATCACGGAGCCATATGTGAATAAACTGCAATTCTGGCATTTCCATTGCTTTTTACCAGCGCAGCAAGGATCATGACGGCCTGACTCGTAAACTAAACGTTTAGACCTTGAGAACTATTCACAGAAAACAAAATCAATTTGTTTATTTCCCATGAATTATTTAAAAAACTGACGAAATCAATGTTTGTACTTCAATTATTGGAATATGAAACCATCCTTACATGATTTGAGTACAAGATTCGCCGCTCCACCACCCCAAAAAATCCTGTGATATCTCTTCCTCTACGATGTTCAATCTCTATCGCAGTGTCACGTCGCGAAAAGAAAGTAAAGAGGGCTGGGCTTTGTTATCGTCGTCATGAGTTTAAATTTAGAAAACCGGGCACCACATAAACACCCACTTTACTTCAATTTAAGTTAATTAAATCCCGTCTTCCTGATAATAATTATAAATAAAAGTCAAGTCAAGCATTTTAATACTCCTCCTTCCAAGATACATACCCTCCTCTGCTTCCACATTTATTTATAAATAAATCATATAGCACTCTACTCTCCTGTCGTCGGCTGCTCCACTATTATACCACCCTTTCCCTTCCCAAACGAATCACTGCAATTTCCCAGTTCTCGGTCACCGGAAATGACGAGTCGTCGACTCCCGATCGCCTTTTTGTTCTTTCTATATTTGGTAATTTCCTCTAAGTCCCTGGACTTTGATAATTTACACAAAAAGCACAAATCCAAAATCAAAGGTCCCATCAAAACCCTAGTGATTCTAGTCATGGAGAATCGCTCTTTCGATCACGTCCTCGGCTGGCTCAAATCAACCCGACCCGACATCGACGGCTTGACTGGATCCGAATCGAATCGAATATCTGTCTCGGATCCCAACGCCGATGAAATCTTCGTCTCCGACGACGCGGTCTTCATCGACTCGGACCCTGGCCACTCATTCCAAGCTATCAGAGAACAGATATTCGGTTCAAACGATAGCCTCGCTGACCCGGCTCCAATGAGCGGGTTTGCGCAACAAGCGAAGAGCATGAGTGAAACCATGTCGAAAATCGTCATGAGCGGGTTCAAGCCGAGTCGGGTACCGGTGTACACCGAGTTAGCGAACGAGTTCGCCGTTTTTGACCGGTGGTTCGCGTCGGTGCCCGCGTCAACTCAGCCCAACCGGCTCTATGTTCACTCAGCAACCTCACACGGAGCCATGAGTAACGTGCGGAAAGACCTCATCCATGGATTCCCTCAAAAAACGATCTTCGACTCACTTGACGAGAACGGCCTCAGTTTTGGAGTTTATTACCAAAACATCCCTGCGACCCTTTTCTTAAAGTCGCTGAGGAAATTAAAGCACGCAATGAAGTTTCACAGCTACGAATTGAAGTTCAAATTGCACGCGAAGCTAGGGAAGTTACCTAATTATGTGGTGGTGGAGCAGAGGTATTTTGATGTGGAGTTATTTCCAGCCAATGATGATCACCCATCACATGACATGGCGAGAGGACAGAGGTTTGTGAAGGAGGTGTACGAGACACTGAGGAGTAGTCCGCAGTGGAAAGAAATGGCGCTTTTGATTACTTATGATGAACATGGCGGGTTTTATGATCACGTGCCTACACCCGTGCGCGGGGTGCCGAATCCTGATGGGATTGTTGGACGTGACCCGTATTATTTCCAGTTTAACCGGTTGGGTGTTCGGGTTCCTACTCTTTTGATCTCTCCTTGGATTGACAAGGGTACTGGTAAGTGTTTGAATCTTTGTTGTTTTGTAAGTGTTTATTTGGTTGCTTAAGGATCACGCTGTGTAGAAAACGTTTTTGCACAAGTAAATAGGAGGGGGTGGTGTGGAAGTGGATTGATTAGGAAATGATTGTGGATGTGTGTTGCACTGCAGTGATACATGAGCCAGCTGGGCCAAGACCATCTTCTCAATTTGAGCACTCTTCAATCCCTGCAACGGTGAAGAAGCTCTTTAACTTGAAATCGAATTTCTTGACAAGGAGGGATGCATGGGCTGGTAGTTTTGAGAATTACTTTTACCTACGTGATACTCCTCGTGATGATTGTCCAGGTTTGGCATCAATATCCTGATCATCAACCATAAATTATGTTTAGCTTTTCTTTTGAACAACTAAGTTACATGTTCTTATAGTTTATGAAATGTTACTGAACTTAGTTGATTGCTTGAGGATTAAAGTAGGATATGGTCGTGCAAAGGGACCCCTGTTTAATTGGGTGGTATTTATATTTGATTTCGTCCTATAATGCTCTTGTTTGATTTACCTACAATCTCAACCTTTAATGGGATCACCTTCTTGTCCCGAGATAGATTTTATTGCATCCGCCAATTGGTTGCCTGCCTTCAAATTCGTTGGTAACATTTTTCTAACTGACAGAGACTTGAATCTTTGAAAAATTTATTGCATCCGCCAATAGGTTACCTGCCTTCAAATCCATAGGTAATATTTTTCTAACTGACAGAGACTTCAATCTGTGCAAAATGTGGGAGCACATAGAGTCTTCTGCATGTTATGCCCTGGGTACTGATTTCTGTGGCGACATGCCAGATCTTTATTGGTATTTTCTTGTCAGTCTCTTTGCTGGTAGAAGAGCTGGAAGACATAATTAGTTTGTCCGATGTTTTCTTCTTCTTTTTACGCTCTTCCTTTGAACTTGTATCTCTATAGCCATAATGGAGATCGGAGACAAGATTTAAGCCTTTAAGTTATCTGCATCTGGAAATTTAGATGTAGAAGCCAGTCAAGAGTGAGGAGACCCTATTTTTTGTTTCAGTCTATGTGAATCAGGTAGCTTTCCTTTAGATGGTCCATGGATGTCGTGTATGATATATGTTCACACATCTACTATGGCATTGCAGGAACTGTTGGTTCATACATAAATCTCTTCTGACCAAACATTATATAGAAATATTGATATGTTGTCCCCCACCATATGATTTGAAATTCATCATGAAATCTGTATACAGAAACCCTGCCAGAGGTGACAACATTAATGAGGCCATGGGGACCAAAAGAAGATGCAAGCCTCTCAGAATTCCAGGTTGAGATGATCCAGCTTGCATCACAGCTCAATGGTGATTATGTACTGAATGCTTACCCAGATATTGGCAAAAGCATGACAGTGGGTGAAGCCAACAGATATGCCGAGGATGCAGTTAGGAGGTTCCTTGAAGCCGGCAGGGCTGCTCTAAGAGCTGGAGCAAATGAATCAGCAATTGTTACAATGCGACCTTCACTCACCAGCCGAATTCCAGTGGGGGGCCTTGGTAACTACCAGAAAGCGTATTGATTCCTCACAAAACCACCAGTTTAGATATGAATTTAAATACAAATATACTACAATTACCGTGTCTGTAAATAGTTAATGTAATTTGCAAATTGCTATTTGTTACAATGAATACTAGTACTGTTCCTAGTTACATGTGCAAGTGGTGTTTGTATTATCAAGTATGCAGTAGTTAATCTGATTGTCAGATTCTCAAGAGTGGGGATTGTGTACCTTGCATCTTGTTCTCGAGAGAACCACAGAAATAAGAGGCCTCGTAGCCATTTTATACTGGGTTGCTGTTGGAAAAATTGCCAGTGGTTTAGCCGTGTCATGTGGTATTAACAACCGAGGTGATGGCGAGCTACCAAAATAGCTTGTGTTACGGAAATAGAGCATCATATTATATCGCCCGCTTCAATTTCCAACCATCAACGGATTTGCGTTTTCTCATGTTATCCAACATCCATATAGCTGAATCAAAAGTTAAAACGACCAAGTTTTAGGCCTATCCATTCCGTAGAAGAGTCTTCGAAGGAGAACGAGCAGCCAGTCAACAATCTCATCTAGATGGTCCTACCAAAAAAAAGGAAGAAATCGAAATAAGTAACTGGCCTCAGGAGCACCTACCATTCAACGTACTATCTATACACAATAGCAAGTTTTAGCAAACCAGTCCGTATCTTCCATCTCCCGCTTGCAACAACCAACCCTCTCTCCTACGATACTAATGGAGGTCTCATGGGAACAAAGTGTTACAGACTCTATCAATACCATTTACTTGCTCTTCTCAGCTTACCTGGTCTTTGTGATGCAACTTGGCTTTGCCATGCTATGTGCTGGCTCAGTCAGGGCCAAGAATGCCATGAACATTATGCTTACAAATGTTGTTGATGCTGTTGTTGGGAGCATCTCTTATTACTTCTTCGGCTTTGCTTTTGCATTTGGTGATGGCACCAATTCTAACCCTTTCATAGGTACAACCTTCTTTGCTCTCAAAGATATTCCCAACACCTCTTATGACTATAGTTACTTTCTTTACCAATGGGCTTTTGCTATAGCGGTTGCTGGAATCACCAGTGGCTCGATAGCCGAAAGAACCCAGTTCAGTGCTTATCTTGTTTTCTCTTTTTTCCTTTCTGGATTTGTGTACCCAATTGTGGTTCACTGGGTTTGGTCATCAAATGGTTGGCTGTCTCCTAGTTCAGACACGTTGTTCGGCTCCGGTGCTATTGACTTTGCTGGCAGTGGCGTGGTTCATTTGGTGGGAGGGATTGCTGGACTTTGGGGCTCTTTCATACAAGGTCCTCGAGTGGGCAGGTTTGATGCATTTGGCAAGCCCGTGCCTATGCGTGGGCACAATGCAACTCTTGTGGTGCTTGGTACATTCTTGTTATGGTTTGGCTGGTTTGGGTTCAATCCTGGTTCATTTGGTAAGATTCTTGTGGCCTACCCCAATACAACCGATCAAGGGAACTGGACCGGTATTGGCAGGACTGCAGTAACAACTACACTGGCTGGTTCGACTGCCGGACTCACAACCCTATTTGGCCGGCGATTACTAGTAGGCCATTGGGATGCATTAGATGCTTGCAATGGATTGCTTGGTGGTTTTGTGGCCATTACTTCAGGATGTTCTGTTGTGGAGCCATGGGCCGCGATCGTATGTGGGTTTTGTGCAGCCTGGGTCTTGATTGGGCTAAACGTCTTGACTCTAAAGCTGCAATTTGATGACCCATTAGAGGCAACTCAGCTGCATGGTGGGTGTGGTGCTTGGGGTTTGATATTCACTGGATTGTTTGCCAAAAAGGAATTTGTGACCCAGGTTTATAATTCAGGTGAGGCAGGAGTGGTGAGACCCTATGGCCTTTTATTGGGCGGTGGATGGGGTCTGATCGGTTGCCAAGTGGTTGAGTTGTTGGCAATAGTAGCCTGGGTTAGCATAACAATGGGACCCGTTTTCTTTGCACTTGATAAGCTTAAGATGTTGAGAATATCAATTGATGAAGAAGTAGCAGGCCTTGATATCTCTAGCCATGGAGGCTATGCGTATGCTACGCATCCTGAAGAGAACCATCCTCGCTTCTACGCAGATTATATGGCTATCGAAGGTCGAAATCATTCATGATTCAACTGCATTTCTCCACTGTATCATTGGCGCTTTGGTTTGTTTTTTTCCCTTTTTCTTTCCGGTGAATTCAAGTATTTCGTTGATTTCTTTCCCATTAATTTGTTGTTCCTTCTTTAAGAAGGAGAACCTGCATGTTCTTTCTGCTGTATATAGATAGCTTTGCCGAAACTTTCCCAAGCACCTACCCACCTATTACTTGACAATCAATCAGCCGCGCCATGTGCATGCTTCCTGAGTCCTGACACCGGACGCTAGTAGCAACCAAGACTTGGTTACTCAATTTCCGTTGGTTTGTAAGAAAATTATTTATTTTTAAAATATAAATTTTTTTAAAATAATTTTTTTTAATATTTAATAGTATTATAAAAAATAAATTAATTTTTTTAATATTTGATTATGTTATGAAAAATAAATTGAAAAATAATTTATTAATGTTTTATTTTTCTCAAGATTATTAAAATAATAAGAAATAAATCTTACAAATTAAAAGTTAAATGAGAATAAAATTGAAAAAATATAATTTCATAAATTATCTCAAATAAAATAAATAAATAAATAATAATCAAAATAATAAAGATTAAATCTAAAAAAAAATGAAGAAATTAAAATAATAATAATTAACATTTCATAAAATATTTCAAATAAAATAAATATTTTAATAAAAAAATATTTTAACAATCAAAAGAATAAGGATCAAATTTTATAAATAAAAAATTTTAATAAAAAAATAATAGAAGAAAAGTAAATAACAACTATAAAAATGAGAACCAAAATTAATATAAAAATTAAATTTCAAGAAATAAAATTAAAAAATAAATATTCAAAATAAAATATATAACAATCAAAAGTTTTAAGATCAAATTTAATATAATTAGTAAATAATAACATTTCTAAATTTTTTATAATTTTCAGAAAGTGTTTTCCACCTAAATTTTTCAGATAAATACTTTCCTAAAAACCAAGCTAAATTTTTCTTTAACTGAAAAGTATTTTCTAATACAAGAAAATTTAAAAAGTGATTTTTTAAAAATTACTTTCCGGAAAATAAACATAGTTAAAAAACAATATTTTTTTAAAAATCAAACTAATTTTTTTTTTCATTGGACAAAAAATGATTTTCATTGATTAAAAAAAAATTTCACTGAACAATTTTTTTAATAACAAACAAATACAAAAAAATTTAAAAATAATTTTCAAAAACAGAAATAATCATGACCTAACACTGTTCCAATTCAGCTTTTTTTAATAACAAACAAATATAAAAAAATTTAAAAATAATTTTCAAAAACAGAAATAATCATGACCTAACACCGCTCCAATTCAGCCAAAATGGCTTGATATCCAAAATATATAGTCGATTTCATCGCGCTTAAATTGTCCGTGGATCATGCTTTTTTCTGTAAATTAAGGCATGTATGAAATCAACTGGATTGTTATAGATGGTTAGCAACGTCGCAATGGTGCCCAGAGGAAGTGTTTAGAAGATGGCCCGTGAAGGGATTCCACCTCGACTACACTGGTGTGGCAATCTGACCTACCGTAAAAGATTACAAAAAATCTGACTTCAGAGCTCTGAATTGATACAAGTATTCCTTTGACATTACAGTTGCATTAAATGGAAGCAGAAATAGAACATTTAAGCAAAACTTTTGGGCGAGGCCGCAAGTCAATAAATAAAATCATAAGATTGCTGATATTACATTTCGCTCCACCAAAATTTGTGTCACATGCTGATATTGATCTTGGCTAATACCTTACAAATTGTCGCTTTTCATCTCCATCACTCTGCCTTCCATACGGATTGCTCTCACTAAAACCATTTCGGCTTCCTTGATTTGCTTTCTTCCTAAACTTGGAAGCACTGCTGTCCATATTCAGATTCATCTTTGGTGGCGAAGAAAAGCAAAATGACGCAGCAACAGCCTACATATATCCAATATTAGCCATTTCATTGCTCAAAAAATAAATAAAATCATTCCTTATAGAATGCACGCAACAAGAACGGTACCTGTAGATCTAGTCGGTGGACATTAAAGATGTCCTTCATAAAATGTGAATTATAGGCCAATATGTAAGATCTATATGCATCTTTAGCTGACTGGTTCAAATAGTAGTTGTTGGCCACCAACTTCTCCTGAAACAATCCAGTAGTTCTCTTTAAGTTCATTATAATTTTAGTTACTTGGATTAAACAAACAACAGCGAGAAAGTAGGAAAGTACCAGATGTGATTGAACATTTGCCAGCTTCTTCTGATCAAATTCATACTCTTTGACAGGGACTTTCGCTGCCTATAAGAAAGAAAACAAGTTTTAGAGTATACAAAAGGCAATTACAAAAGCAACCTTTATTCTTTATAAACATTCTCCTTTTCAGTCTGATAGACAGCAGATTTCAAGTATTCTTGCTTTTCAAAACCCTAATGCTGCGCATCCTACTGCGTGATGAAATGAAACCAACTATTTATTGCATCAAGGTGGTGCCCTCTTCATAAAACAAAAGAATTGGGGATGTGTAAGATATGCAGCTATGATGAATTTGCTATATACCTTCAGATAGCGCAAAAATTGCAGCTCTTCCGGAATCAGGAAAAGCAAGGCATTGCCTTTTGCACCCTCCCCTCGGGCTGTTCGACCAACCCTGTGAATGTATTCCTGCAAGCAGTAATTTCAGGGCACATGTTACTAAGCATGCATGAACAAGAACATGGAGCTCTTAACTGAAACATGCTAGCCAAAAAATGAGTACCTTAGGTTCATCAGGAGGATCAAACTGCACAATCCAGTCCTAGAAGCAGAAAAGGAAAAAGAAGGAACAAATATCAGTTGACTTGAAAAGAAAATATAGCTTCCATGGTCTGAATGATAAACTATTATTTTATGTGGAAGCCTTTAAGTTAGCAATTTTCAAATTTTGACTTTCAAAAATCCCAAAAAACCATGGCGAGTTTAAACAAATCTAAATGTATAACATCTCTAATAGTTGACCACGTTAATGACCCAAATTATTTTTCACCCTCTTTTTCTTCTAAGATCATTTAGTTATCGTGATAGGCCAACCAAAATATAATATCTCAAGCAAAACAGAATTCTAACTATACTCCCAGATGTCCAGGAGTCATTTTCAAATTTTTAGTGTCCCTCACCCACAAACACAACACACTTCTAGGGGTAAGATCCTGGTAAATATTAGCAAGTCACTTTAAGAAAGAAGCATACCACAGCAGGAATATCAAGTCCACGAGCAGCAACATCAGTACAAAGCAAGATGCCCTTCTCGGCTTTGCAGAAATCAAAAAAGGTAGAGGTTCTTTTCTGTTGCTTTTGTTTTCCATGGATATCAAAGCATTCCACATGGATGTACCTCAGAAGGTCAGAATGGAACTTGACAGAGTTACATGAAGAGAAGAAGACCATCACTTTCTTTGACAAATTTCTCTTCAAAAAGGAGTACAAGAGAATAAATCTCTTGGCACTTGGCACTACACAATAGCCTTGCTGCAGACCTTCATTTGTGACCTACAATACCCGACATCTTGTCAGGTTTAAGGGCAGGTAAATTGTGCTTGTATGTACATATGTTTATACGTATGAAAACATTTAGAGACATAGAAGCAACAGCATGTCTACCTTGGTTCTACCATCATCCACGTCAATGTAGACAGGAGCTGTCTGAAATGACAAGCGAGCAAGGTCCTCCACCTGAGATTGAAATCCAGCATTAGGTGGATCAACCAGAAAACAAAATACTGAATTTCACCATCAGAAAAGGAAAAAAGGCTGAATTTGTGTTACAAGCTTAATCATTGAAATTCTGGTTAAAGAGAAAGAACTGGTTCAAATATTGAAAGGAAAAGCATGAGTAAACAGAATCAACACCAACGTCAAAATGTGATGCCTTGGGAAACATACCTTTTTAGTTTGGGTAGCTGAAAATAGGGCAGTTTGCCTAGCCTGCACGTTGATTAGTAAACCATGTCAGCTAAAAAGCATTAACTATTGCCAAAAAGAAATAAAAAAATCCATTACAACCACAGATGGGAGCATGGCTCATGAAAGTGACCATATCACTGAATATTATCAAATATCAGCATTTGAGCTCAAGTTTTAGCAAGGGAACATAATCAAGAAAATTCAGGATCACACTCAGCACTGAAAACAAGAAGAGAATGATGAGATTTTTTTAGTGAAAATCTACCAAATACTGTAAGAGCAGCCAATCAACTCACTTCAAAGTGCTGCTGTTAATACTGTTTGGAAAACACAGGTTGGATCAGCATGGTTAACATACATTGTTTCATGAAGTAGATTTTATCCGAAAAAAGTAGGTTTTGCCAGTTTTACACAACTTTCAGAGATGCCTCTGCATTATGAACATATCTTTTTACTTTTAAATAAAAAAATCATATATAATTACCACAACTTAATTTACCTTTGGTAAAAGCTTGATAATTTGCTTCATTTCTTCCTCAAAGTTTGCCTCTAATATCCTGTCTGCTTCATCAATCATGAGGCACTACAAGTTTGAAAGGTTGTTTACAAATTAGGTCAGACTTCTAAGCACCAAACAACTAATTTTAGCTACAGGGAGCAGCATTTGATTACTAAGATTTGACTTGGAGTTTTATACTGCATCTGCTAAACATTATAGCCAATAGAGTCATAAGATATTCGACCAATGTAATTAGTTTGAAAATAAAACGAGTAAAACATCTTCTATAACACAGTTAAAGCTTTATAGAAGTTACCTTTAGGTTCTTATAAATAAATCCCTTTGTATTTTGAAGATGATCAAGAAGTCGACCAGGTGTTGCCACCAGTAAATTTACCCCTTTAACAATGCGTTCTGCTTCTCCTCTTCTTGCGGAACCACCAATAACCAAGCCAAGAGTCTGGGAGTGATACTTGAGAAGGTCTTTTGCCACAGCATGAGTCTGCAGAGTTGATTGTTGAATTAGTCAAGGAAAACAGCAAGTGAACTATCCAGAGCCATGAAATTTTCTCTTTTACAAACAATTTTTTTTCTCTTTTCAATCTGTGGCAAGTTGATACCAAATTATAGCACACTACCAATATAAAATCACATCACTTTCCTCTAAAGCTAAAAAAAGTAAATGCAGAATGCAAAAGCCATCAAAGCAAAGTCCATTAGCAAACTGACATACTGCCAACTAATTTACAATTCAAATATAAGATGGTAATCACACATGGTAAGAAGCATGGATATGTCAACACAAAGTACAGGATTAAATCACACATGTCCATGTCAAAAACATCAAACACTTGGCATTTAACTTCAAGATATCACAGAAGCTTCAACTCAACCATCAAAATAAGGATTTATCAGCAAGCATAATTTATAAGTAGTACAAAGGGAGGAAATCAATTTACAAGAAGGAAAGTACATGAATAAATCCCTTTTTTTCTTGGCATCACCTCATAATTACAAGGGGAGAAAAGAGGTAACAACTGCCAGTCCATGAAACCCTACTGCTGGCTCACAGATAATTTCTATAGGCTTCCTAATAGAAGATGAAGTCAGGTTTGTCTAATACTATCTAAAAGAGGATTGATATGCAGCTTCACAGGGATACATCAGCAGTGCAAGTATTCCTTTACCTGTATAGCAAGTTCTCTTGTCGGGCAAATAACAACCACGCCTGTTCCATTGCGAGGGGCAAAACGAACATTATATAGTAACTCTACAGCTGGTATTAGAAATGCAAGAGTTTTCCCAGAACCCGTCCTTGCAGCACCAAGAACATCTTTTCCTACTAGAAGTGGCGGGATTGCCATGGCTTGAATCTGTATTTTCAATAATACATCAGTTATATGAAACGTTTATCGCATAAAAAGCAGAAAATAGGTATGCTGTCGTACATTGTAAGGAAATTACTGTGGACATTATGTTCTTCGTCTAGGCAGAGCTATATGAACTTTTTTTATGTAGGAGTCCCAACAAGACAGCAACATTGCAAAGCTTGATAAAAATCTCGCCAAGAATTTAGAAAGCTTGAAGTTCTAAAAAAAAACTAATGCATAGGACATTGATGCAGGCAAAAGCAATAAAAACTATAAGGTTCCTTGGCAAAAACCGGAATTAAAAAAAAAACAGCATACCTGAGTCATATACTCAAACCCTATCTCTTGAATAGCCTTACGAGTGGGTTCAGATAATCCCAAAGAGTCAAAAGACTCTGTGCTCATAATCCCACCTCCACTTTTCACCTTCTTCACCGTCTCTTTCTCTCTCTCTTCCTCTTCACTCATGTCTTCACCTTCCTTCTTACTCTTCTTCTTCTTCTTCTCTTTTACCTCCTCAACTTGCCTATGCTCCTCCTCCTTCTCCTCCTCTTCTCCTCCTTCGATTTCATTGGAGTTCTTCTCTTCTCCTTCTTTTCCTTCTTTTTTATTTTTGTTTCTCTTACGCTTTCTCTTCTTCTTCATCTCTTCCTCTTCTGCTGATCTGTTGTGCTTCTCTTCCGCCATGGCGGCCACTACTTTCTGATCCTAGCTAGCTAGGGTTTTGTTTGGATTGAGACGATGAATGAGCTTGGGGTTTTTGTTACCTCGCATGTCACACACTTAAACCCTCTAAATACAAATCTAATAGGGCCCAATAAGAGAGATATGAGAATGCTTTGGGCTTTTGGGATTACTGGTTTCCTGGCTTATTTATTAAATTTTTAATATATTGTTTAGAGTTATTAAATAAATATGTTTGAATTTAAAATAGTTTTAATTAAGTTTTTATAATTTTAATTAATTTTTTAAAAATATAAAATAATTTTTAACTGGACTAGAGTAGGCATCAGTGACATAAATTGAATAAGATTTTAAAATTTAGATACACTTAGATCTTTAAAATAATAATTACTAGCTAATTTTCATTTAAAATTTCAATATTATGAATATTTTTTTAATTTAAATTTTTTTAATTATATATGATATGAATTTAAATTATAAATACAAGCAACAATTAAAAATTACAAATAATTTCTCAAAATCAATCTTACCTTTCGAATATTACAAGTGTTCTTTCCAAAAAAGTTTAAAATAATCATGCAAGACAGTAAAGTATAAAAAAATGAACTAAGGATTTAATTTAACAAATCTAAGAATTTAATTTAATAAATTTATGAGATAATTAGAAATGATTCAATTATTTTTTTATTTTAATTATTTTATCAGCATACTTTTAAGACTTTTTTAAGTTTTAATAATCGAAATAATATATAGTTTAGCAGTGATTTAAGTGACTTATTTTATGTTTTATATTTTCTATGAATAAGAAAACAATGAAAAAACGAGAATGATATTCCTAAAAGAAATAGAGTAATTTTTAGAGTGGGTCCTAGCTAGAAATAGGTCGACCCCACTATGGCACGGTTGAATTTATTAGTACATTATATTATTTTATCGAGTTTACAATGATCAATCAAAAACTCTTAAGAATTTCATATTTTTATGAATATAATTATGGATAATAGTTATGAGTGAGTTTGAGTTTGTTTTCGAACTATACGTTAGTTTTATGGGCCCATTTTCATTGAAAATCATTTAAAGAGAAAATATTTACTTTTTAGTCTTGGATGGTGTTATTTCTATGAATTATAATTTATAATTTCATAGCACGGTGTGCCAAAAGAGTCATCAGATCTAAATCTCAACGTAATAAGTAAATGAAAGATTATAACACTTTTCGGAGGAGAGGTGTTTTTACCCCAGTTCTAATGCAGGATCATCACACGGTTCACGAATAAACATGGTGTATCCACTGGTATTGTAATGAAATTGGCATTTCTTTGCACTTTAATATTTTGAAATCACATTGAAATTTGTTTTACGAATCCTCTTTTTAGAAAAATAATGCATGTATTTTAATTAATTTTATGATTTTTAAAACTAATAATCATCAATGATTTTAAAAAAATTTAAATTTATAATTATTAAAAAATAAATTTAAAACCAGATGAATTAAACAACCCTTAAAATTAACTTTTAAATGTTGGTTGCAACTGTTTTAATCTGTCCACGGTCAAGGAATTTACTAGGGTTATACCCTGAATCTTTTAGTACGAATAATGAAATGTATTTTGGTTTTTTATTTTATTTTTTCCTTCAATTTAATCTATTTATAGTCTAATTAAATAAAATTATTTTTTAAATTACAATACAACTACTAAATTCAAAGAAAAAAACCAAAACATGAAATATATATATATATATATATTTAATTTTAAATTCTTGATAATTTTTATTTTGGTCTAGAATTTTTTCCTCGTTCCTAGCCTTGAGATGTAAGAAAGAAGGTATTCTAGAGATAGCAAGAAGACAGAAAACTGACATGCCTGTAACGAGTGATTGAGTTTTTTTCCCCTGCGAAACACAGGGTGAACAATGGATTTTTAACCTAAAAATATCACCCTTAGAATAAAAATCCATTGGTTAACATGCAACGCTAGCATGTCTAACAAGCAACATTTGACAAGAGGTCAATAACAGTGACTTTTTAGTCATCACAGCAGTTGTCTATTTTTAGAAAAGGCAACAGCACGCAACACGCAACATGCAAAACGTAGCATGTTTCTTTTCTTTTTCTTTTTTCTTTTTTCTTTTTTTTTTTGAAAAAGAAAAGACGTGCAGCATGTCATATGTTCTTTATAAAAATAAATAAATAAATATAACACAAAACATTGGTTTGACATGGGCTCATGTACATAGGTTTTATTTAGGATTGACTTGTTTGTTTAAGTTTTTTTTAAATTATTATTTAATTAATTTTTATTTTATCATCATATAATTAAATAAAAAAATATTAATAAACTCATTGGAATTTCAAGTTATAAATTTAATAAAAGAGCTCAACTAGATTAGCAAATGTGACTCTTTATAAAACCTGAGCACCTGGCTTGGTTTTTTTTTTTCGACTTGATTCTTTAACATTGTTTAATTTTTTTTATTTTTTATTTAATATTTAATTATTATTTTTATTTCTCTTCATTTTAATTATATAATTAAATAAAAAATATCTCATTTGACCTATTTGAGTCTTGGTCTTTTTTTTTTCAATTTGATTTTTCAATATTGAGTTTTTGTTTAATTTTTTTTTATTTTAATTCTAGTATTCAATATTTAATTATTTTTTTAACTATTTTTTTATTTTAATCGTATAATTAAATAAAAAATCTCATTTGACCTATTAGAATTCATAACTTAAATTACAAGTTTGGTGAGCTAATTAAACTTGACATGAGCCAATATAATACATCATCTTAATATTTAAAATAAGAAAGATCTCATTCTTTTAAGGAAAAAAATAAAACCACTTTTTAATATTAGAGCAATTTTTATATAATTTAACTTGAAACAATGACTGTATTTTTTAAATTCATATTTTATCAAAGAACTATCTTACCTAAAAAGTTAAGTTATTAGGTAAGGTTACAAGATATGATTTTTATTATTTTCTAACACATCCTCTCAATTAAAAACCCTTTGAACCTAAAACTTACACAATTTCAGATTACCTTGTACTTAATTTTTTATCAAATAAATAAGAATAGTGAGATTTAAACTTATAATTGCTTAATTATCAAAAGTCTGATATCATGTCAAAGAACTATCTCACTTGAAAGCTTAAATTTAAACTATTAGATAAGATTTTCAAATATAATTTATATTATTCTCTAATATTTAAAATTTATCTGAGAATATTTAAAATTTATCTGAGAAATGACTTGGAGGTTTATCTTCAATTTTGCAAAGAAATGCTATTTGACATTGTGAAATCCAAAGGTTACCTAATACTTTTAATCGTTCTGAACATCGTATTATGAAGGAAATATTGAGGCGAAAAACGGAAGGAAGGGAAGCTACCTCACCAAATCGATAGAATTAAGGAAAATGAGTTTCGGTTAAGGTAAAATAAAGTTAAATTTATTTTTTTCTGTATATATAAATGAAAGAAAGGCTGCAATATTAACATCACACGGCCTCCACAAATTGCAGCCACTTCTAGCACATCATTCACCATTAACAAAATCAACATGAAAGTTAAACCTGAGTTACATTTTCGAAAACTCAGTTTTAACCAGTGGAAGTAGGTAACCAAATGACATTTACATTTTCAGAAGTCACAGTTAAATAAATGTACAGTCTTGCTCACGCCAGTGCATAAACCGCTACTTCACATGAGAATCATAGGGCATATATACAGTATCTGGAACTATAAGGGGCAACTTATCAATGTACATGAAGAGCCTCTTGCAATTCTGTCTCGTAATCAAGGCTAAATCGACAACGTCAGACTTATCTGCATAGATCCAAAGGTCGCCAGAATTGACCCTTTTAAGACTCCCGCGACAAAAGGGGCATGATTGAGACCGCCCACGCCTGTGATGAAAGCAAAACAACATGTCAAGGCACCATAGAATTTAGGAAAGGACGAAACGATAGGACCACGATAGCGACTCTTTCAAATTAAGAAATCATAGGCCAACAAACCCTTCAAAAATGCAGCAGACCAGTCGAGGACCTCCATTCCTGAGGCTGCAGGGTTGGCCTAGCAGCTTTGAGACGATTCAAAAGTTCAGAGGAAAAGGATACCAGACAAAAATTCCAAACATGGGGGATGCATGAGCAACAGAAAATTATGTACGAAGAAGTAGCACGATTATGACCTTTCTAAGATGTCTATGGGTATAAAAAACACCTATTGAAAATATAAAATATAATCATTTATCAACAAGCAACAAGCTCAGGTGGCTGTCTCCATGTTAAAAGGATCCTTTGTCTTGTGCAAGATATGCCACAAGGCCTAGCATGAGATTCTTTTAGTACCCCATAGAAGTTAAAAGACCACAAACTTCAGAGCAATTATTCAGTATTGCAGGTGCAATGCTCTCTCCTCTTTACATCAATGTGGGATTAGATAGGTTTTACAAGTGAGTTTCATAAGAATGTGAAAGGCGTAGCAATCACCAGGTGCATAAAGTGACTGTCCAATCCAATCTTCAATTTCAGGGCAAAGACTAAAGACACATCAACATATTTTTATTTTTTGGTTGCAGTAAAGATAAGATAATCAGAAATTGCGCTAGGACCCATAGAAAGAAGACAGAAAGCTCACCAATCCCGATAGCACCTCAAACACAAAGAATGACTGCAATTAGGCAACACAACCTTGTTGTTCATTTCCATGCAAATCCCACACTCTTCTTCTCTTTCTATATCGACTTCTGAGAGTTTCCCCTTCTCCAACTCATCCTTTCTTCTATATCTCAGAGTACATACTTCTTTCTGTTTCCTGTGATCCACGTCCGTGATTCCTCCTTGAAGTTGCAGTAAAGAAGGAAATATCACCGCTGTTTATAGAAAAAAAATAAATTTGTAAGCTTGAATTTCACCCCTACAAGCTAAAGATGTTTCCTCCAAAATTTGAGTCTGAGTAAAAAGGAAAAAGATTCAGTCTTCTCAGAGTATCACTCACCATAAAATTCTCTAATGCTAGCTTTTCTTTCCTGAACAGACATAGTAGTTTTCCCATCTGCATAGGTCTGCACCAATCAGCACACCGTCACACCCCAACAAGAAGTTGTAATATTATTACTACATTTTTGAAGGTGATGGAGTGATGAAGAGTCACACTGACAAATTAAAAGGATAAATAACTTGGCAATGAAAACTGAAGGGCACATAATAAGGGGGAAACTAGCAGAAAACAGTGCAAATCTAAAACAAGAAAACTGAAATGAGAAACGTGGAAAGAAACAGACAAGATAAATAAGAATTCTTAGCAAACCAAGGGCAGCAGCAAGGTTACAATCAGTCCACTGCACAAGAAAGAGAAAAAATTGGGCTGCTGGGCTATAGGATAATCGCATCTGAAGGCGAGCTCCGTCATTCTCCCTTGGATGATCTAAAGCACTACATTAACAAGATACAATGTAAGACAAACAATGACAGAACTTGTTCACTCTTTCTTCCCTTGCATTGAAAAAGGAGAGAAGCGATGATCACGGACAATAAATTGTTGGCACCAACAACAATCAACATCTCTCTCTAATTAAGATAAGAAAGTCTTATCAGAATAAACCCTTTAAGAAAAATCAGGTCCAATTCTAAGAGATGATACAGTAAAAGTTGAAAAGCGCAATAACAGTAGTGTTGGGGTTAAACCTATGACTGCAAGTTTTATTTAAAAGCAAATACTTCCAGAATTATAAATAACATTGCCTTCTTTTTTTCTATTTTTCTATTAACAGGACAATTTTGTTGCATGAAAGAAAATTCTAAAACTGGCGATGTTAGAGAGAGTATGAGCAACAAGTTGCTAATAATTGGTAACTAACCAGAAGTTCACATTAGCTTTACTCAGGGCCACATGCATAATTTTGTTAGCATCATGGTTGGCAATATATAATTTCTAGACACTTGGAATCAATAAACAGAAACAAGTCTGCTTTACCAATCTTGAGGCTTCTAATGAACAAGCTAGCTTAAAGACAGAGAACTAAAAATAGTAATATTGATTGCAGAAATTTGGGGGACCCAAGTTTGCAAAAGAGAAGAAAACCAAGTGAGTGATAAAGTTTCATCTTTAATAATTGAACACGATTTAATCAAAATGCCATAAGTACAGACATTGATTCATCTTGCTGTTTTAACAACAATAGCTACTTGCCTATAGTGTTTTAAAATCATGTAAAAACAACAATCTTATTCCTTTGTTTCAGAACATGATCACAAGTTTAAAGGATTTTCCCAGCAGAAAACTAGGAAAAAAAAGAAGAAGCTTTCTCATTGAAACACGGTCCCTCTAAAATCAACTTCAAGACCATAAATCAATTCACCAATTAAATAAAATTCAAGAATCATCGTGACTGCATTTTCTTATAATTCACAAATTTCTTAGTTTGGTTATTTGAAAATAAAGCATAGGCAACAAAACTGGATCAAATTCACAGTACACGCATCATTCTTGCATTTGTGGTTGATAACTAATATAGAACAATTACGCATTCAAAAACTTACACCTAAACCATACCAAATTCTTTTAAAAGAAAAAAAAAAGATGAAAGTAAGAGGGATAGAGAGAGAGAGTACAGAGTATTGGCGTGCTGGATATCAGCTTCGAGAGCTTTGAGAGAATCCTTGAAAGACAACTTTCCCATGGCTTAGGCTTGGTATTATTATTTCTCCGAAACCAATTCCCATCAAACAAACAGAAAAATCAATCAATAAAAAACACTCCCCTCGATGACTAGAATTCCATCCCCAGAATCAGATAAATTAGGAAAAGAAATTGCCTTTGATAAACCCTCTCTCCTGCACGTAGTGAGAAGTAAAAACACACACCCCCGCTCTTGTCGGTTACGAGCTCCTTAAAACTACACGCAGCTCCGTTATATTTCTCGTTTTACCACTTTACCCTCTCTCGACAAATACTGATAAGTTTGTCCTTTTTTTTGTATTTTTTTATTTAGATAGTTGTAATGTACGGTACCGCTTTTATGATTTTCGTTAGCTCTGTGTGTATAAGCTTTATCAAGGTGCCCGGTCGCTTTTAGAGATTAGCCGAGGGCATTTTTGAGAAACAATAATTACTAACTTTTACAGCAAATGCTTTAAATGAGGTGACATGTCAAGGACAGAAAAAATTTCCTGCTACTGGGGATAAGGATGGTCGCTCTAACAGAAAAAAGGCTGTTCTGTTTTTAAAAATTTAAATTTTTTTATTTAATATTTTTAGATTCTTTTCACGTATCAATAAAAAAATTATTATAATATATTTTTAAATAAAAAATTATTTTTAAAAATAATTATTATTACATTTTCAAACTCTTGTAGAAATAATTAGCAATAATTAATTTATAAAAAATTAATAGATATAAGAGAGAGAGTACAACAAAAGGACTAAAAGCCAAGAACAGGCGGTTGAGCTTTGGTTGGGTAAGCATGCTTGGCCCATTAAAAAATATGTAAGGCACGTGTCCCTGTAATGTTAGGCCTAGACGTTTAGTGTAGTTTTGTTTTATTTTCCTCTCGTATCGCTTGTCCATTTTATTTTATTTTATTTTTTAAATACAAATAATGCATTATCTTATAGATGCCTTCCAACCACCTCGGGTGGCTAGATAGGGGATGAAAAATCAAGTTTTGCCCCCTTTGGACCTAAAACAATTGCTTCCAGTTCCCCTCGCCGCCACCGGAAAACACTTTAAAAATACCCTGTAAACTTACATGAGCTTGTATCTAATCTCAAAACACCTTTAATTGGTTGAAAAACAGAAAATTCATCCTGATTGAAAACACAATCCCCAGTCTTGATTTACTTTTCTTAACAAGTAAATGGAAAAATACCTCAGTAAAACTTATCTCGTGAAAATGAAATTCACCAGCATAAAAAAAAATGATATTTTTTCGCCTTTTAAATGTGGACAATTGTTCACTTTCTCTCTAATATTTCAAACTCAGGGACTTAAACATAAAAAAATAAAGTTATGGATCAAAATATAAAAACCTCAAAAAAAGGATCAAACTTGAAAAATAGAAAAACTCTTTTAAGAAAGAACCTCTTGCACACTAAGGAGGAAAAAAACTGGCTGAATTATTTTTATCATCAGTTTTGATCCCTAAATTCTTAATTTGCTTCAACCAATAAAATCGATTTCTATCTTACAAAATCAAACACTAATTTAATACTAGTTTTTTTATATCTCAATAATATTATAAAAAATTGATTAAAATAAATCACAAACCAAATTCTTATCTGATTTGTAAAGATGAATTAAAAAAAACGACGAATGAAAAATAAAAACTCAAAGTACGAAAAGAAAAACAAAAAAAAATAACGGCACTGTTCATTCAATGCATAGCGAGGGAGTCTACAGTGAAATCAAGGCGTT
This sequence comes from Populus ilicifolia, assembly GCA_015708895.1. Lineage (NCBI taxonomy): Eukaryota > Viridiplantae > Streptophyta > Magnoliopsida > Malpighiales > Salicaceae > Populus > Populus ilicifolia. The sequence continues at coordinate 160,980 of SRLM01001075.1, forward strand.
CTAGTTTTTTTTCTTTTACTTGGTCAATTCGTAGCTTAATACATACACACGTGGGCATACATATAATTAGACAAGCAGAGGGTATTTTCGGAAAATGAAATTGCATTTGTTCTTGATAAGTACAAGAGCAAAAATGCTCAATGCTGATGTGTTGGCATTTTAAATATGTTATGCTTTGATAATTATAAGCTGACAGGGACACGGCCACGCGGGGCCCAAAAAAAAAGGAAGATGGGAAGGGGTGATGTATTGGCCGCTGGCTCTACCGCACTGATGGCTTCCTCCGTTTTCAGCTTATTATAAATAGTAAATACGAATTCAACCGAGAACATGGGTCCCGCGAGTTAATTTTTTAAATAAAAAAACATTTTAAAGCTTTTCTATTTTTATACTATTTATTAAACTACAAATTACAATTATAAATTACGAATGAAACTAGAACTAAAACTAAAACAACTGTTGGTTTCACTATTTCAATTACTAATCACTCACAGACTGGAGTGGTAAGACTATGTGATTTTTTTTTCATTGTTGAAGAATGGTTTTTTTCCAGTCACTTAGTTTTTTTCAATGCTGATGTGGTGGTATGATGGCGTTTAAAAATGGGATGTTAATTACTTTTTAAAATATTTTTTATTTTAAAATATATTAAATTAATATTTTTAAATTATTTTTTATATTATGAGAATAATATAAAAATACATTAATTTAAAATAAAAAATTAATTTTTAAAAAAATATTTCTAAAACACTACAATATGTTATTGCTTTACAAAGCTAACAGGGATTAGAGTCGGAAAAAATCAGAACAAGAAAAACAAATTAGAACGAATTTTTTTTTAAAGGTTATTTTAACTTGTTAATATTAAAATTAAATTTTAAAAAATAAAAAAATTATATGTATATATATATATATTAAAAATATTTTTATAATTTCTATTTCAATTATTCTTTCCCAGACACACACAGGAGACAACTTCTGTGCCAAGCCCGCCTTATTGAAATGCAAAAACTGGCTGACGCGGTTTCACGTTCAACTAGATGTCATCCCATGACGCCACGGGC
>SRLM01001075.1:162141-239070 GCA_015708895.1 Populus ilicifolia
ATATTAAAAATATTAAAAATAATAAAAATATTTTTTAAAAAAATTATTATAAAAAAATCATGTGGAGAAATACTGTAATAATTCATAGTATTTTTTTTTAAATTACAAAACTAAATTTTTAACTAGTTTAATATAAAAAAATAAAATCATCAAAAACAATTCTGAAAAAAACCATATAAAAAAAACACTGTAACAATTTATAGTATTTTAAATAAAAAATTATAAAGCTAAATTTTCAATCAGTTTCGTATTAAAAAATAAAATAACCAAAGATAATTTTTTAAAAAATAAAAAATAAAAAAACATACAAGAAAAGTTAAAGCAGAATTTTTAATCAATTTAATATTAATAAAAATTAATAAAAATAATTTTAAAAAATATATTGTGAAATATTGTAACAATTTATAGCATTTAAAAAAAAGTAAAATCAATAAAAATTATTTAAAAAAAAAGTTCATAAAAAAATAAAAAAATGTTAGAAACAATATAGTAATTCATAATTTTTTTAAAAAAATTACAAAATTAAATTTTTAACAAATTAAATTTTAAATTTTTTTAAAAACATAAAAATACAAAAAAAATTAAAAAAAATATAAAGCCTACAAAAAAAAATATAAAAAAATTAATAAATAAATAAAATATAAAAATACGTGATGTGAGGAAACTAGCGTATTTTCCTCACATCTTTAAAAAAAAGTTATAAAAAAAGTTATATAAAAAATATTATAATTTTTTTAAAAATTCAAAAATTTAATTTTTAAACCATGTTATATTAAAAAAATTAATAAAAAAAATTAAAAAATAAAAAAAATAAAACTCTCAAAATAAAAAAAAATATGACATGAAAAACTACAGTAATTTTCTCGTAATTTTTAGAGCATCGTTAATAATAAACCGGCAGCTTTTGAATGTGATTGAAAAGACTACACTACCCGTACAACAAATAAATGCTTGAGGACATTTTATATATTGTCAAGTGGGGATTGTCGTTCGACAACTGTTACGATGGAAAAAGTTATCCACCATCTAGTTGTTGCCTTGGTGGATGGGGAATGTTCATCTTGAGGAGTCCTCTTATCCGTCCACATAAGTCCATGACATGGTTTAATTAATAATAATAATTAAGAGGCTTGACGTTTCTACTGTGCATTCAAAGTCATGAAATATTTTTTTCATTTTTTCGTGCGGCATGTTCCTTTTATGATGAGACCGGAGGACAATTGCTTCTAATTTGCCACCCAAGAAAAAATTTGAACAACAAGAAATCAAAATAAAAAATAATAAGAAACTGGAAGATTATTTTAAAACTAACTCAAAACGTTGACTTTGGTCGCTTGCTTTGCAACTCATTTATTTTGAGTACTTTTAGTTTTTTTTTTTAATTTTTTTATATTTTTCAGTAAATTTAAGATGGCACAGAGAAAGTAAAAAAAATTAATGATAAATAAAAAAAATATTAGTTCACACCGATTCTATTTAAAAAAATAATCAATATTGATATCAACGAGTTCTATTTGATGATAAAAATTCTATTTTTAGATTATTTTTAGACTATTTAAAGCTATAAATAGGTTCATTTAGATCCAAATAGTGTTTTTATATGTTTTGAGTAAAAAATAATAGAAAAATAATTTTTAATTCTTACCCTATCCAAATTTCAAATTAAATCTAAAGGAATTAACTTGGTGTGATTTAATCGATAGTTTTATAAAATTATATAATTTTAAATAAATATTTTGTTATTTATTGATATTTAATTTTATAATATTTATTTTTTATTTTTTTTCTAATTATTTAAGTGACTTTTAAAATTATTATATGACTTAACTTATCAAGTTAACTTTTATATAATTTAAATTATTTTTTACTAGGAAATAGGTTAATAACATTTTTTTCTATGTTAAAAAAATAATTTACCTTGCAATGCAACAAAGACCAACAATCTTGAAAGCATCTAAACATTAATTAAGATAAATATTAAACATTGAGTTACATACTAATTATTGAAGATTTCGTGTTGTTCATTAGGATGGCAAAATCAAAACTAGAAATTGTTACCCTCACAAAATGATTTCTATCATCATTTTCCGACACACCCTCTAATTTGTATGAGTAGACTTATAGCGAGCTGGGATTTGCCCACTAATAGATGCACGAGATATTCCATGAATTATAATGGAATATGTTGTTTTTATGTTTCTCATATAATTTGAAGTTGTGTGATGAAGTGTGATTTTTAGATATTTTTAAGGGAAAGTTACAATAAACATAATGTACTTTAATTTTTATTTAATTATTTTAAAATTACAAAGGAGTTTATATATTTATTATATTTTATATCCTCATACTATATAGCTAAGAAAGTAAAATTCTCCTTATATTTCAATTAATTAGTAAAAAAAATTTATATTAAATATTATCGTAACCTAGTTCTGGTTCATTAATTTTTAATTTAATTTTATAGAGTTGAAAATTAAAATTAAAAGATCAAAGATTTATTTTGATGAAAAGTGTGATTTGTCTACTTACATGAAAACTAAAAACTATAATGTGACTTTGTCATTCAATCCTTGTCCTCAAAATAATCTTTTTTCAAGATAATTATCAAGATAATGATAATTGTCTGCTTTCAAATTCAATTCTAATTCGAATTTAAAAAAAATGAATTTAATTGAGACTTTACTTTCATAAGTGATGAGACTCTTGCACTATAAATATTGATTTCAGTATACGAAAAAAAAAAACCTAAAAGAAGAAACCTCACGAGGAGGCCATTATCAAAAACCCTAAATGAAAGAAATATAAAAAAAGGGGTGGCGAACCCTATACAACCGCTGCCCCCCTCAATCCCTTTTCTTCCTAGTGTCTCTCGACTTTGCTTTGAGCAGCCACACTTTTAGGTAAGTTTCCTTCCTATCTTGCTAAAATAATTAACTGGTTACTGTATTTGCTAGGGGTGTCCTTAGCAAGCATAATTTTTATGTCTTGATTATAATTTTTATATCCATTCTAATTTGATATTTGAATAAATAAACTCCTTTTTTGATAACATAAAATTCCAAAAATATTTAGGGCCTTTGTTGATTTATTTGTAGACCCCTCACACCTTTTTTTTTTCTCTTTGTGTTTATATTTTTTTATAGATGTGCTCAATTTATAGACTATTATTGTTAAATGCAAGTATGTCGTGCAATGTTTTTTTTTTTTTAACTTCCATCTAAAAATGACAAATAATAATAAAGGATAGATAAGAAAAAAGGACATAAAAAATGTCTTTTTTAAATTTATTTTTATGAAAATATTCACTGACGTCAGAGTCAGGAGCATTGTATTTTTGGTTTTGTTCAATATTTACCGACGTCAAAGTTAAAAATATTCGTAGGAATTATTTACTGATGTCAGAGTTAAGAACATGAAAGGAAGAATAAAAAGGAAAAAAAAAGAACAAGTTCCTAGCAATTTTTGACAAAATTAGCAATGCAGTTTGTCTTAGGTAGAATGCTTAAAGGGTGATAGTATTTTTTTTTTAATGTAACTAGTCCTATATCATAGAATCTTGATCAGTTAGGATTTCTAGTGACCATAATACTAAGTGACGACTTCTTGAACAAGACTTTTTCTTTTAAAAAAATAAGATGTTAAATATTTATTTTCTTTTCAATTAAAATAATTTTTAATAGGCAGCTGCGACATCGGGTGCGATAAATATTATAATTTTTCTATCATAGAAAAATGGAATTAAGCCACCAGCCTTTTCTCATTCTTTTTTCTCTTGAATTACCTGAGATTTGATATACTCAATAAACCCACAATCCAAAAAATTACGATCAACTCCTACAATATTACACCAAATAAATTCACAATCTTTTCTATCTCCGGTCTAGGAAATATCTTGCATAATATCATAACTCCTGTAATAGGAGCATTTAGAATCGCGGGTCAACTTATATTTTTATTTTTATTTTTTTATTTTTTAAATTGTTTAAATATATTAATTTTAAAAAAATAAAAATTATTTTAATATATTTTAATATAAAAAATAATTTAAAAATAAAGCAACCACACTTTAAAAAAACAATATAGCTTTGCCTGACACAGAAGGCATTAATTCGTGTCAATAATTCTTGAAGTTCAAATAGCATGCAGTTATGAACGTCTTCCACCATAGCGTCTCTGTCTTTGCTGGTAGGAAGTTAAGGCCTCTATAAACTCAGCTTTTCCAAAATCAGGCCAGAGTGCTTCTGCGAAGAAGAGTTCAGTGTAGGCCAGCTGCCACAGTAAGAAATTGCTGATTCTAAGTTCTCCACTGGTTCTTATCAATAAATCAGGGCATGGATACTCGGTACAATTTGTTTCCAATTCCTGTTCAAGGAGGCTTTCATCGATGTCTTCTAGTTGAACAGTACCATCCTTTACCTTTTGAGCAATGCTTTTGCATGCCTTTGTAACATCATATTTCCCACTATAGCCGACTGCCACGATGAGATGAAGTCTGGAGTTGTCTTTCGTCTTCTCCTCTGAGTCACTTATCAGTTTCTTCAGAGATTCCGAGAGCCTGGACGAGTCTCCAATTGCAGAGACTCGAGCGCCTTGCCTGCGAGTAGCATAAGAAGCATCAGGACCAATAAAAGCGATGGCAATAAACCAAACTACTGCATACATTTTAATATTTGTATATTTTCAAATAGCCACGATTGTATTGCATTTCGCAGCAGTGATGCACTGATGCCATACATGATAAATAGTATTCCACTGGTTACCATGTGATGACTTCTCTAACATTTTGATGTTCAAATTTGTAAACATTCATTACACTGCGCACGCACAAATCAAGTAAACTATTGACAACCAGAAAGGATCTAGAATCAGGTTAGCATTAAAACATGCTGGTTTGATCATACATATAAAGGCTCACACAGACACGCTCAAGAGCATTTTATACACAAAAGAAGCATGTTTTTTGAGCAAAACATTGTAGAAAGTCTAGATGGAAGGAATTTAGAAAAGGGATATTCCCGCGAATCAAGCTTGATAAAAGTCTAACACCAAATGCTTTGGACTTTCTGAAACTAACAAATTTAATAGGGATTTTCTAGCAATTTTAGCCCTCTATTCTGGTCCCAAAACAAGTAATCTCATCTTTCGTGGTTTCTGATTTGATGTGATTAAAATTAGCCTAAGAGTCTAATCTAATTGCCATTGCATACCAAGATCATTTGAGTTTTACAGCAATTCCCCATGTTTATGCAAAATAAGAAACTACAAAAAATAAAATAAAAAAATGAAGACACTGGATCGGTGGTAAGAGAAAGAATTCTAGCAGATAGATTGCTACCTCACTAAATTATCCAACTCGGACACCAACAGCCTTTCAAATAAACTCATCAAGAAATCAACCTCCTCCTGCACTATATTGCACACTCCAATCACAATTAAAGTAAAGAAACATGGAAGTGAATTAGTTTAAGTCTTTTACTTCAAGAATTTGTGAACTCCATCGCTACTAAAATACTTAACAAAAGAAAGGAAGAGAGAGGGAAGGCTACTGACCTTAGGCCTAATCCAATTATCATAAGAGAAGGCAAAAACAGTGAGAACTCCAATCCCCCAGTCACAACACAACTCCACAAGCTCCCTAAGTGACCGTGCACCAGCTTCATGCCCAACGGATGCTGCTATAAACCCACGCTGCCTGGCCCACCTCGCATTGCCATCCATTATCACCGCCACATGACGGGGCATCGCCTCCCTCAGTAGCCCCTCCGGCAAAGGCACAGCCGCCATCCCTTTATCTTCTTCCTCTTTGGGAACCAGGTCATGTTTGGCCGCGAGAAGCGAAGTAGGGAAACGGTGCGTTTGGTCTCTTGTGTTTCTAAAGAGAGAATGCTTGTCAGCTTTTTGAGGAGCTAGATTGTTGTTGTAAATTGGTATTGGGAGGTTCAAGGATTGCATTATCCGGTCTAAGTTTGGAATTAGCAGTATTTAAGCAGCTCTTCGTTGTTCTATCGCCCCCTGCGTGCTTGCTCTATATGCATTCGTTTTATAACCAGTGGTTGTTTGCAGCTATAATTACAGGCACAAGGTACACGGAAGGAAATAGCCATGGCTGCATTTCTTAATATTAATATTCTATTTATTATTTATCAAATAAAAAATAAAAAAATTATAAATTATTTATAGATTTTTACATATTCAATAAGTATCTATTATTTGTTATCACTTATTAATTAATAAAAAATACAATCATGAATATATATTAATATTGACATAAAACTCATATATGAATAATATTTATTATTGAAGATATTTATATATTCTATAAATATATCTATATAATATGAATTTATATTTTAGGTTAATTTCAAGTTGAATTTCACAATATTTATATCTTTTATAAATAAAAAGAATTCTATTCATTTACGTTAAGTCAAGTATAAGCGTCCAAACATCAGCTAGCCACTGGCTCCATGATTGGTGTGGATGTGAGATGGATTTCTCCCTTGCTGTCTTTTCTTACAATTATTCTGAGGGGCGAAGATCTTTTACATGTTCACTTTTCAATTACAACCATGGATAAAACGTGGTCTCTCTTATGGATAATGATGTGATTTTTCAATTCATGACCTAACTTAAAGCTCAGGTTACGACAGGTTTATTTAACAGATCAAAACAAAGTTATTTAAAAAATATTTTTAAAAAATTAAATAGATTTTAATTCACCTGATTAACCAAGCGAAAATAAATCAATTTAATTTGATTTTTTTAAAAAAATAATACAACTCACGAACCCACAAAATCAGGGTAAGCTTAATAATTGTAGTTTTTATTAAAAAAAGAAAGGAAAAAAAATAAAAAGAGAAGGAAATTGAAAAGATAAGGTCCAGACTCTCACTATTATCCTTTCAAAGTTCTAGAAAATGCCAGTTAGATGACAAACAGTGTGCGTTCTTCTAATGAAAATCAACATAACCCTTTCAACCCATGATTTCTTCTAAAGATTTCCTTTTTTTTTCTTCACTAGCATGAATTCAAGGACCATGGCTTCGCTTTCTTTAGCTTGCTACCTGGAGCAAAGCTTCACCCAGTTACGCTTATGCCTTCCTGTTTTAGCTATATGATTATACTTGATACCACATGCTCTGTTGTTTGAATAGAAAAAAGGAGAAGTAATCATCGTTTGGCATTCCCATGTCAGCTGCAGATATTCTTTATTCATTTCCTCATATTGAGGGAACCATGATGATTCTGCAGTCCTCATGTCCCGATGGTTACAACCCAGCAACTTGGATGCTTGTGGCTACTACACCTACTATTGAAGAGAAAATCGGTGAAGATTTTGCTGAATTATACAGAGAATCTAATCGATACAGGTTTCCCAATTGAGGTCTTGTTTAAACATCAGCAAGTTCTTGCAAAATACTCGCTTGTTTATCTACTGATCAGAGCGTTAATGTGCAAAATATTGCCTAGGGAGGTGGAAGCTTCAATTATCCATGTCAGTAATCCGCCTGCCGGTTCAGAACCTTTGAAGTTTGCCTCAACGTATGCTCAAGGCTCGCAGGCTCGGTTTTTTTATTTTCCTTTGGAAATGAAATCTTGAATGATGGAGTAGTCTGTTAAAATAATTAATATCAAATATAAAAAAATATTAGAATTTTAAATAATTTATATATTATAAATATTTAATTTAAATTTAAATTCAAATAAAGTATATATAGATTAAACTGAAAGTATTATTCTATCTTTAATAAATAAGACTACATAAATATTATTTAATATTTTTTCTCAAACTCAAGATGCGGCAGCTGCAAGCATCGAGAGTTTGCCAACTAAAAAATAAAAACGAGAGATGAAATGCGTCCTGGTAAAGAAATTTACAATATGCAAGGAAGAAGGAACAAAAGACAAAGTAATTGTGTCATGCTTGAGATGATGACGAGTAAGATGACAATTAATTTCAATGTGCTTAGTTCGATCATAAAAAACCGAGTTGTGAGCAATCTGAATAGAACTCTAGTTGTCACAATACATAGGAGTATGATGAGAAAAGAAAACTCCTATACCAGGAAGTAACCAAACAATCTTTTTGGTAGTAGATGCCATGACATGATATTCTACTTCGGTGGATGGTTGAGAAACAATATATTATTTCTTGCATTTCTAAGAAATAAGAGAATCCTATAAAGATATAGAACCTAGTAACAAATTTGCAACCTGTGGGATTACTACCATGATCAGCATTAGAGTATGCACGCAACTCTAAGGAAAAGGTGGATGAAAGTAAAAGACTCTGAAAAACTGTATCCTAAAGATATCGCAAAATACAAAGAACAACTACCCAGTGAACAGTAGCAGGAGAAGTAACAAACTAACTAATAACATGAACAACATATGCAATATCTAGACGAGTAATGGTGATATATGTCAAACTCCCAACAATAATGCGGTATAAAATAAGATCTATCAAAGGTAAATCATTAAAAAAGAGTACTTTGTGTTAACCTCAATGGGAGTATCTATAGTTATCAGTAAGTCTAACCTGCTCAAGAATATCTGCAACATATTTCGACTGACAAAGAAGGTAACTTTCAAGTGAGTATGCTACCTTAATACCCAGGAAATATTGAAGATAACCAAAATCCTTCATTTCAAATCATCTAGCCAACTCTGTCTTTAAAACTGAAATACCATCAATATTATCATCAGTAATAATCATGTCATTAACATATAAAGACAGAATGATACGACCTGTATCAGTGCATTTAATAAAAAGAGCAGAATCATGACTGTTAGAAACAAAGCCAAGAGATGAGATCACAATAGAGAATTTCTCAAACTAAGCACGAGGTGCTTGCTTGAGACCATATAATGCTTTCTTAAGCTTACAAACATATCTAGAGTCATGTGAAATACTAGGAAAGGGTGCCATATAAACTTTTTCTTGAAGATCTCTATTTAAGAAGGCATTTTTAACATTAAACTAAGAAATATGCAACTGACAAATCAAAGTCATGGAAAAAAGAGTATGAATAGTAGTCATTTTTACAACAAGGGCAAATATCTCCTCATAATCCATACCATACTGTTGAGAGTATCCTTTTGTAACCAACCTAGCTTTGTATCACTCAATAGACCCTTCAGAATTAGTCTTGATCTTATATACCGAACAACAACCAACAACACTCTTACCAAGAGGTAGAGGAACCAGATCCCAAGTATCTGTCTTATACAAAGTAGAAAGTTCCTCATCCATAGCTTGCTGCCAAAGTGGATCAAGAATTGCCTCTTTATAGGAAGATGACTTATAGAGACAATGAATATAAGTTAAAAAAAGAAGTAAATGGTGAAGAATAATAAGAATAAGCAAAATCTAATAGTTTTATGGACTTGCAAATATGGATGGATTAACGTAGAGGTGGATCTATAATCTCAGATAAAGCTTGAGGGGTTGTAGGTGAGAATGGAGCTTCAGGTGTGCTAGAGAGTAAAGTATCAATACTTGCAAAGTTATGAGTACAAATTGATCTAACATGAGGAGATGTATCATTATCAGAATTCTTAAAAAAAAAATTTATATGAATAATATCAAATTTTATCAGGTTATGAGTAGTGAATAGAATATTAAAAAAAGATATATGCTCAAGGAAAACAACATGACTAGACACATAAAGTTTATAAGTTATTAGATTAAAATAACGATAGCCCTTTTTACAGACACCATAACCCACAAAGACATAAATAGCGGATCAAGAGGATAACTTATTGCATTCTATATGAGGATGAAGAAAGAAACAAGTACAACCAAAGACTTTAAATGAGAAATAATCAAAGACATACCCATATACCTTTTCAAAAAAAGATAGACCCAAACTATGAGAAAATAGAATTATATTAATCAAACTTACCATAGTAAGAATAACTTCTCCCCAAAACTCACTAGGAATAAAAGCAGACAACAAGAGAGAACGAGTAGTTCCGACAATGTGCCTATGTTTTCTTTCAGCAAAACCATTTTGCTCAGAAGTATCTGTACATGAAATTTGGTGGATGGTTTCATCTAAGACAAGCAATTAAAAAAATTTATTAGAGATGTATTCCCCTCCCAAATCACATCTAAAGCATTTGATCACAGCAGAACGTTGATTTTTTATAAGAGCTAAAAAAGCTGCATATATCTCAAAAAATTCTAAACAATGTTTCATTAAATAAATTGAACAATATTGAGTATGATCATCAATAAAAATGACATCATATCAAGACCTTTCTTTTGTGATAATAGAAGAAGATCTACATATATCATAATGAATCAAATCAAATGATAAAGAAGAAACAGAAATACTTCTATTAAAAGGTAAAGCATAAAATTTTGTTAGTTTACATCCACTACAATAAAAAATATCACAAGTTTTTTAAATTTTCTAAAACTTCTATGGATAGAAAAAATCTCAAACGAGAAGACGAAACATAACCTATACAGGAATGCCATAAATAAAAACTAGAAAATGAAAAACTCAAATGAAAGGAAGACAAATCAACAGAAGTAGGAGCAGCAGCAGTGACAACAATTGACACTTTTAACTCATCCAAAATATATAGTTCATTCTCCCTATGACCCGTCCTAATTAGCTTCTGAGACTGCAAATCCTATACATAACAAAAAGAACCAAAAAACATGACTAATTACCAGAATCATATATTTGACCAATTGACGCAAGATTTAATTTGAGTTTTGGAATAAAATAAACATTAGGGAGAGATAAGTTAGGTGTGAACAGAACCAACACCTGTTAAGGGTATAGGAGTGTCATCAACAGTCATAACAAGAATGAAGGACAAATGGGATACAGAGGTAAAAGATGAGGAATCTGGAGACATATGATGGGAAGCACCAAAATGTAAGACCTATTCAGAGTGTGACATACCTGAGGAACTATGAGGCAACTAACTTATAAAAGAAGAAGCGGACATTGCTTATGGCTGTAAGGAGAGAAACTTCTGAAATTGCTCAGCTAAGGTATTGGGATTGATAATAAAGCTTGGGGAAGCTACTGCTGTAGTATTATGGTGTGGTGGTTTATAACCCTGATGTGGTCTATAAGCATTAGATTGTGAATAACTGCTAAACTTTCAAGCTTGATTTTGTTGCCTCAACTTAGGACACTAAGTCTTTCAATGGCCTTTCTGCTTACAAAAACTACACTCATCAAAGCCACCCTTGTGTAAGGCTTGTTCTGATGATTAGAGAATGACTTAGTAGGTACTGCTAGTATAGAAGAATTTAAAGCAGAAAAAACTTCCTTTTTAGAATAAGACTAAAGACGTATTTCTTCAGTCAATAACTCACTGACAATAGAGTCCAAAGAAGGCAATGGAGAACAATACAGAATTGAACCTCTAAGTCCTTTGAAGTCATTACGGAGTGTTGTTAAAATTGCTGCTCTCTACTCTCAATGCACTACATGCCTTTAATTTTCCAGATTCTGTGAGAGGCAATTGGTCCTAAAGATTTATCATAGCAGAATAAAACTCTTGAATATTCATATTCTTCTAATAAAGAGCTTCTATATCATTCTCTAATTGATATTGTTTTGCAAAATTTGATAGTGTAAATAACCTTGTAGATGGTCTCAAACCTTTTTTACTATCTCATACTTCCTTAACTACGTACCTATCAAATGCTCAACAGAATTATTGATCCAAGTAATGATCTTTGCATTATTTCTTTCCCATGTATCTATAAAAAAAAATCCCCCTCCTCAATATTCTTAGGTATCATATAAGTTCCACTAACATACCCCCACATCTTCTTACCCTTAAAAAAATTATTCAATACATAGCTCCAATACAAATAGTTCTTTCCATCCAACCTTACACTCACAGACTGAAGCAAATCATCTCTTTTAATAGCCATAATCAACAATCATAGAGAACCAGAAAGCAAAAGCAACAAAAAATAAAATATCAAATTATAAAAACTGAACAAAGATTGTATAAACTAAATAAATATCTTTTCAAAATTATACAATCACTCTAAAACATAAAACAAATTTACAAAAACTAAACATAAATACCAAATTCTAAAAGCTAAAGGGAAGATGAAATACCAAAATAATTATAGGAACTAATAAAATATCAAATTTTGCAAAAGAAAAGGACAAAATCTCACTCCAAAAAATTTATTTAGTTTTTACAATCTCTATTTAATTCCTACAATTTGGTATTTTATTTTTCGCTGCTTTTGCATTCTGGTTCTCTATGATTGTTAATTTTAGCTACTAAAAGAGATGATCCATTTCAATCTGTAAGTGTGAGGTTGGATGGGAAGAACTATTAGTATTAAAGTTATGTAATGAGAAATTTCTTTAATAGTAAAAAAATGTAGGAGTGTGTTAATGGAACTTATATAATACCTAAGAATATTGAGGAGGGGGATGCGATTTTGATAGATACATAAGAAAAAAATAATGCAAAGATCATTACATGGATCAACAATTCTGTTGAGCATTTAATAGATACGCAGTTGGTGAAATATGAGACAACAAAAGAGGTTTGGGATCATCCACAAAGGTTATTCACACAATCAAATTTTATAAAATAGTATCAATTAAAGAATGATATACGAGCTTTTCATTAGAAGAATATGAATATTCAAGAGTTTTATTCTGCTATGATAAATCTTTAGAATCAATTTCTTCTCACAGAATCAATAAAAATAAAGGTATGTAATGCCTATATTGAGCATAGAGAGCAACAACAATTGTTACAATTTTTAATAGCACTTCGCATTGATTTTGAAGGACTTAGAGGTTCAATTCTGTATTGTTCTCCACTGCCTTCTGTTGACTTTATTGTTAGTGAGTTATTGGTTGAAGAAATACATCTTCAGTCTTATTCTAAAAAAAGGAATTTCTTTTGCTTCAAATCATTTTGTACTAGCAGTACCTTTTAAGCTATTCTTTAATCATAAAATCAAGCCTGACCCTAGGGTTGACTTCAATGAGTATAGTTTCTATAAGCAGAAAGGTCATTAGAAAGCTTGATATCTTAAGTTGAGACAACATAATCAAACTTGAAAGCTTAACAGTCAGTTACAATTTAATGCTCATAGATTATTCTAGGATTATATACCACCATACCACAATATCACAACAGTAACTTCCCAGGCTCTATTATCGATCCTAATACTCTGGCTGAGCAATTTCAAAAGTTTCTCTCCTTAAAGCCACAAGCAATGTCCGCTTCTTCTTCCATAAGTTAGTTACCTCATAGTTTCTCAGGTATGTCACACTCTGAATGAGTTTTGGATTCTGGTACTTCCTATCATATGTCTCCAAATTCCTCATCTTTTATCACTATGTCCCCTTTATCCTCTATTCTTGTTATGACTGTTGATAACACTTTCATGCCCTTAGCAGGTGTTGGTTAAGTTGTCTCATCTCATTTTTCTCTTTCTAATGTGTATCTTATTTCAAAACTCAAATTAAAACTTGTATCAATTGATCAAATATGTGATTCTGGTGATTATTTAGTCATGTTTTATAGTTTTTTTTATTGTGTATAGGATCTATAGTCTTAGAAGCTTATTGGGATAGGCCATAGGGAGAATGGACTATATATTTTAGATGAGTTAAAAATGCCAGTTGTTGTCACTGCTGTTGCTGCTACTACTGTTGATTTGTCTTCCTTTCATTTGAGTCTTTCATCTTTTAGTTTTTCTTTCTAGCATTCCCATCCGAGTCATGTTTTGTCTTCTTGTTTGAGATTTTTCGTATCAACAAAAGCTTTAGAAAATTTAAAAACTTGTGACATTTATGATTATAGTAGATGTAAACTGACAAAATTTTCTATTTTACCTTTTAATTAAAGTATTTCTATTTTTTCTTCACCATTTGATTTGATTCATTCTGATATATGAGGACCTTCTTTTATTGTCATAAAAGGAGGGTCTCAATATTATGCCTTTTTTTTATTAATGATCATACTTGATATTGTTGAATTTATTTAATGAAACATCGTTCAGAATTCTTTGAGATATATGCAGCTTTTCGAGCTCTTATCAAAACTCAACATTCTGATGTGATCAAATGTTTTAGGTGTGATTTGGATGGAGAATACACCTCGAATAAATTTTTTCAATTGCTTATCTTAGATGGATCCATCCACCAAATTTCATGTACAGATACTCCTAAAAAAAAAATAGTGTTGCTTAAAGATTTATGTGCACATACTCCTTAACAAAATAGTGTCGATGAAAGAAAACATAGACACATTATTGAAATTGTTCATTCTCTCTTGTTGTCTGCTCTTATTTTTAGTGGGTTTTAGGGAGAAGTTATTTTTACTGTTGTAAATTTGATTAATACAATTACACATTTTCATAGTTCAGGTCTATCTCCCGTTAAAAAGTTATATAGGTATGTTTTTTATTATTTCTTATCTAGAGTTTTTGGTTGTACTTGTTTCGTTCTTTGTCCTCATGTAGAATGCAATAAGTTATCCTCTCAATCTGTTATTTGTGTCTTTCTAGGTTATGGTGAAGGTAAAAGGGGTATTGTTGTTTTGATCCAATAACTTAGAAACTTTATATGTCTCTTCATGTTATCTTTCTTAAATATATACCTTTATTTTTTATTTCATTCACTACTTATAGCCTGACTAAATCTGATCTTATTTGTATAGATCCTTTTTCTAAGGATTCTAGTAATGATACCTCTCTTCATGTTCGATTAATTTCTAATCATAACTTTGCAGGTAGTGGTACTTTACTCTCTAGCACACCTGAAGCTCTATTCTAATCTACAGCCCCTCAAGCTTCATATGAGATTGTGTATCCACCTTTATGTCAGTCCATTCGCACTTGTAAGTCCACAAAACTACTAGATTTTGCTTATTCTAGTTATTCTTCATCATTTACTTCCTTTTTATCTACTATTTATTATCTCTTTGAACCCTTTTCTTATAAAGAGGCAATTCTTAATCCATTTTAGTAGTAAGATATGGATGAGGACTTTCTACTTTGTATAAGATAAATACTTGGGATTTGGTTACTTTACCTTATGATAAGAGTATTGTTGGTTGTCATTAGGTGTAAAAGATCAAATCTAATTATGATAGGTCCATTGAGCAATACAAAGCTAGGCTGGTTGTAAAAGGATACTCTTAACAGTATGGTATAGACTATGAGGAGACATTTGTCCTGGTTGCAAAAATAACTACTATTCATACTCTTATTGTTGTAGCTTCGATTCATCAGTGGCATATTTCTCAGCTTGATGTTAAAAATATCTTCTTGAATGGAGATTTTCAAGAAGAAGTTTATATGACACCCCCTTTTGGTATTTCACATGACTCTAGATGTGTTTGTAAGTTTAAGAAAGCATTAATTATATAGTCTCAAACAAACACCTCGTGCTTGGTTTGAGAAATTCTCTATTGTGATATTGTCTCTTAGCTTTGTTTCTAGCAGTCATGATTCTACTTTTTTTATTAAGTGCACTGATACAGGTCATATCATTCTGTCTTTATATATTGATGACATGATTATTACTAGTGATGACATTGATGGTATTTCAGTTTTGTAGATAGAGTTGACTAGATGATTTGAAATAAAGGATTTTGGTTATCTTCAATATTTTCTAGGTATTGAGGTAACATACTCAACTAGAGGTTACCTTCTTTATCAATCAAAATATGTTGTAAATATTCTTAAGTGGACTAGACTTACTGATAACAAGACTGTATATACTCCTATTGAGGTTAACGCAATGTACTCTTCTCTGATGGTTTACCTTTAATAAATCCTACTTTATACCACACTATTGTTGGGAGCTTAATATATCTCATCATTACTTGTCTAGATATTGCATATGATGTTCGTGTTATTAGTCAGTTTGTTGCCTTTTCTACTATTGTTCACTGGGTAGTTGTTCTTTGTATTTTGCAATTTCTTCAGGGTACAGTTTTTTAAAGTCTTTTACTTCCATCCAACTCTTTCTTGGAATTGAGTGCATACTTTGATGCTAATCATGGTAGTGATCCCACAGATCGCAAGTCTATTATCGGGTTCTATATCTTTTTAGGTGATTCTCTTAAAACTTGAAAGAGCAAGAAACAATCTATTGTTTCTCAATCATCCACCAAAGCAGAATATCATGTGATGACATCTACTACTAAAGGGATTGTTTGGTTACATTGGTTATTAGCTGATATGAGAGTTTCCTTTTCTTATCCTCCTTCTCTATATTGTGATAACCACAGTTCTATTCAGACTACTCACAACTTGGTTTTTCATAAGCGAACTAAGCACATTGAGATTGATTGTCATTTTACTTGTCATCATCTCAAACATGACATCATTACTTTGCATTTTGTTTTTTCTTCCTTGCAGATTGCAAATTTCTTTACCAAGACGCATTCCATCTCTAGTTTTTATTTTTTGGTTGGCAAACTTTTGATACTTGCAACTGCCGCATTGTGAATTTTAAAGGAGATGTTACATAATATTTATGTAGTTTTATTTATTAAAAGTAGAATAATACTTTTAATTTAACTTATATATACTTTATTTGTATTTATGTTAAGAATAGACACTCAAAATATACACCATTTAAAATTTTAGTCTCTTTTATGTTTACTTTTTATTATTTTAACAAATATTTCTGTCTCGATACCATAACAGGGAATTGGAAAGAAAAGAGAAGGCTGAAAAACAAAAGGGACTGCCGTTCTTTAATTTGTTCAGTTATTTGACATCTTCTGGTGTTCGCTATGCAAGTAATCCACTAATCATAGCGCTTAAGATGTCTCATTTCCCTTGTGTTGAGACTCTCACAATGTTATATCAAGTCACTCCATGCTGATACTTTTGATAGGGACTCAGCTCAAGCTTTGTTCGTGGTTACGGGAGCCCTTTATTCTTCATGCATGTTTCTCGGGGTCAGTAATGCTTCCACAGTACAGCCAATAGTTTCAATTGCGATAACTGTTTTCTACAGAGAGAAAGCAGCCGGAATGTACTCTCCATTATCCTATGCAATGGCCCAGGTGACTGTCATTGTGCTGAAGAAATAGCAGCTTCTTTTGGAAAGAGCAGTTGGTGAAAATATTTAAAGTTCGATGTTCATTTGATGAGGCTTGTTATATACTTTGCTCAAGACCACATATTTGTATAATATTATATTTTGTTTCGTGGATTTATAATTTGCCTCTTTTCCTCGATAAGATAAACAACTTTTGATTTCTCCTCAAGACCAGATATTTTTATATATATAAATATATTTCGTAAAGACCAAATCACATAACATCAGCACAGTTACTTGGTAGAAAGGACAGATAGTTAAGGGACTGGGAAATAATTTGACTTCACATACACGAGGGGAAAGGAAGTAGAAGGGTTTGGGGTAAATTCCCATATCCATGAAAATTGCACGGTGTACCTGTTTCCTTTCAGCCACCTTTTATGGTTACTGTCTGCCCCTTTTCAGAGTATTCGAGGATGGTGGATCTGGTTCTACGAAGTCTGCCCTATTGCGTGGAATCTGCGAGGTATGATCACTTCTCCGCTAGGTGATGTGGAAACAATAATTGTAGAAGCAGAAATGTATGTAGTTTAATTTATCAAATTTTAAATTTGTTTTTTAGAAATTAAGTTTTATAAATTTTAGAATTGTTTAAAATTTACATAATTATTAATTTTAAAACTATTAAATTAATTAAAAATATATATAAATTGATAAAAAAAATTGTAGGTGCGGGGTTTGAATTCCCTGCGAAAAAGTACTTGGATGTTACTTTCGGCTATGGTCCCAGTATGATTGGAGTGTCGGGAGCAGTACTTGTTGGCTTTTGTCTCTTCTTTATTATCTTTGCCGTCTCCATTAAAGTCCTCAACTTCCAGAAAAGATGAGGACTTTACAATCCAGGAGCTTTTATGGATTGCATAGGCAAACATCAAAATCATAACAGAAGACAATGAGTAGGAGACTTCAAGTTGAGATCATGGGGTATGCCAGGGGGGCAAAATAACTACCAGGAAGATTTCTCTTCAGTGCTTGATCCCACCAGACTACCTGACCTGGGAATTTTATGACATGAATCTATCAAGGATGTTATCCCCGGTTCTAAAATAATTGTCTTCTGTTCTAAAACAAGAAGATATGGAAATCATTCCTCATGCTATATAAATCCAAGTTCAAACTAGCCATAGAAACGGGCAGCGGCTGTCTTGCTTTGAACAATTTTTTCTCCAAAAATAGAGAACTATGACAAAGGATATACGTAGATGTCATGTACAAAATAAAACAGACGTACATGGTACTTCTACGCAGAATGCTCTGTCCCTAAAACATGGAGAAGCCAAGCCAGCCAGCTCACCCCCCTGCTTGCTCCGTAAGAGTGGGATTGAACATGAGAAGTGAACAATGGCATCTATAATGCAGCTGGCTCCTAACTCTAAGGCATGCAGAATGAGTAAAAACAGTTGGACATCTGCATAATTTAATCAACTCATATCATATGGTACTATCGATATATATATTTCATGTTCATAAGAGAGAACTATTTAATTCAGTACTCAACCAAAAGCCAAACAGCACTTATAAAGGCACTATAATTTTTATTTGCTGAGAGAGCCAACTAGTGGTGCACCACATTCTCTCGTCCATTGTTCAACCCAAATGAAGTCAAGTCAAGGGATCATCTTCTCCTCTCTCATGGAATCAACCCAATACAAGATTGATTCCAATGTCTTGCATCTCATCGTAAAACCCAATCGGTCAGCTTTCTCTCGGGTTCCTAGCATTTTCACCGGAAAGCGGAACAAGATATCCAAGAATTCCCAGTTAGCCAAATCTTCCATCTCTGTGTGTAGCAGGCCTTCCTTCACTACAATTTCTTGCCAGGCCGCCTTCTTGTCACCCATTGCTTTTGCAAACCAAAAGTCGTTTGAAAACATTTCTTCAGGCACTTCTGCTCTAAACTTCTTTCCGAGGACCGGCCAGATCTCCTTCCATGTGAAACTTGGGCCATTAATTGCGTTGAATGCTTGGCCGCCGGTGGAAGATATTCCATCATCGGTAGCAGCCCAAATGTGTTGTTCAGCTACTAGCCGAGCATCAGAGCCATCAATGCACACTTCCTCCCAACACTCCCTAGTCCCTCCAAACACAAAAGGGAGATTCAGATGTTTGCAAATAGCACCATAGATAGCTAAACAACCCATGATGTTATACAAAGTCGTGTTGGAGCTCCCCATCAACAAACCAGGCCTTAGCACAGACCATGCCACTTTACCAGCTAATCTCTTCTTGAGCAAGTCCTCGAGAACATAATAGAAGTTGTAACCTTCACTTGTTCTTGGGCATTTTTCATCGTAGATAGAGACTTCTTTCACATCAAAAGGGCCTCTCAATGAGAAATAATGCTTCATTCCTGTTTGGAGTGAAACGTGCTTCAACGCCTTAGATTTGGCGAGGATGACATTCAAGGCATTGGACATCATGGCCTCGTTCTGTTCACAGCATTCTCTGCTATCTAGAGGAAATTCGCCTGTCCAAGTGACCCAAAACATGTGAGTCACATCTTGCACCATAGAGAGCTTGTTTTCTGTCTCTTCAGGGTTTATCAAGTCACATGAGATGAAATGGTAGTTGGGACTTAGGATAGGAAAACACTCATACCTTCTAGCCACGCCATAAACCTTCCATTTGTTTTTTGAGATTAACCTTCTGGCTAGTTCTCTCCCAACAAGCCCGGTGACACCAAAAATGATGGCAACACAATCAGCAGCAACTTCAGCTCCATTATTGGATTCCTCATCTGCCATTTGATATCGTATAGTTAGCTCAGATTTTAGAACCTTGCAGCATCTATAAATAAAGGATTTCTTGTGTCCTCCCCGTATGGTAGTTAATGACCCTCTAACAGTGTTTTAGAATGGCCTGACACCTAATCCGAATCAAACAAGTTGTCCTATTCTTTTGAGGGAGGATATCTGGCAAGGTTTCAAGCTTGCCCATTAAGACTCAATAATTGGTTTATAATATATTGCTACTCAAAATCAAGATAAGCAAAATCATTATTTAAATAGCTTCCTTTTCATGTCAAGAATACTTTATGTTTTAAATCAACCAAGATCACATGGCGAGTGGCAAATAGTTGCGGCGTCAATGCTTATAGACCGCCTTGCATGCCGGCAGATTGTGACATTTGGCCGTTAATATGCTGGCATTGTGGTTGCAACAAGAGCTTATAATATTATTTCCAAGTTTGTCCATACATGGTTAAGGTAGCCCTGGCACTATATTTGGTAATCAGACATGAAAGGTTTCAGGACCCCATCTTCTTAATTGATGCAGCTTACTATTTTTTCCCCTCAATTAATTTTCAACAACGCATGAAACACCTTGAATGTCTGTCACCTGGTCCGGAAGAATTGGAGTTTGATTAAACGGTTGCGGTGCTAGTCATCCTGAATTTAGGCTGGGCATAAAGCTGAGATAAATTTTTAAAAAATCAGGCAGGCCCTTCAGGGTTACTTAAGTGCACATAACACGTCTCATCTCATGCCTTCTCTGCCAAGGGATTAGAAGAATGAAAGAAACGAAAGAAACAATCATCTAACATTCTTGTCCACAATTTCCCAAGATGTTTCTGCTACACTTTAACTGGATGTCCCAAATGAAAGTTACAACAAGCTGGAATTGTGGGTTAAGATTCATGAGCTCTGGATTTGCATGAAGAACTGAATGGTACAAAACCAGACCAAGTTCATCCTCCATGAACAACGAAAAGGGTGCTAATTCTGTCAGTGTATGGGGAATCTGCATCCAAAAATTTGTAATGCTAGTTTACTCCAAGCAAAATGCTGATAGAGTTGGATGCATGAATCATGACATAAGAGTAATCAATCCAGTAATCTATTGTCAACCCTGATTTTGCTGTCATTTATGTGCAACTTGGGGTGCAACATCAAGTTGTTCCATGAGTAAACAGTCAAGCTGTCCTGCCAAGTTTATGCCAGCCACTTGAATTTTGATTCCTAGGGTGTCTCGTTAATTAATTAATAGAATACGGGACAAGAGAAGAGTCGGACAAAGCCAGAGATAGCCATGATAGTTAAGTTTTGAGAAAATTACCCCCTCTCATAATACTTTTGCCCCTGTATTCTTAAAAAATTACGTACTATGTAGACAACAATTATACTGAGTCAGCCGCACGTGAACTCGTTTACCCAAAAGTTCAAAAATATTATAAAAATTCTGTTACAATTAATTTAATGCCAAAATGATTTTATAATACCATTTCTCTTCCTCTTCCCCAATTAAAAAATAACTTGAGTTTTTTGAGGCACAATTACTCTGATATTCAAAGTTGTTTTCTTTATTAACTTGATTATTACATTGCAAGAAGTGAAGACAGATTATTGTGGTAAGCAACATGATACAGTGAATTAAATCAAATACATGGAAATCACAGCTGCTAGGTAAAAAAACTATATGCATTTTGACACTGCTTTGTACTTCAACTCAGTACCAAAACATTATTAGGAAGACATAAAGACAGAGCCATAAACAAACTTGTTCCATGAGAAGTTCTGTTTCTTCTACAGAGCTCCCTTCTAAATCCGAAAAAACCAGTCTCAACTTTTGATGGCCTTGTAACTCGAAAGCTCTCGTTTACCACACCATCCTCTCTTACCAGAATGCCAATGCAGGTGGTTCACAGATGAATTGAAGAACATAAATTGATCTGTGGACCATTCTTTGCTAGGGATCAAGCCCCCCATGTAGATGCAGCTAAGCTGCAAAGAGTCCATTGAATGGTTTGCCTAGCGAGATTTGATCTAAATCAGAGTTGTAGGAAACATTAGCAGTGATCAGTCAATGAATGAACTTGGATCATTCTATAACATAGATTTTCGCTAGCTAGGAACTTACTCTGAGGGATTTTGTGAACAAAAAAGCACGCGGCAATCACAATGTAGCAAAGGAAAAGAAGCAGTCCTTTCATGTAGTGTGAAGTTCCATCCTGCAAGTAATGAAAATACTACCATAAGAGAATTTACAAACCAACTGAATAACTAATAGCCAATATAACATGCATTAACAGTGGTAATTAAGAAAATATCAGATGACAAAACCTGTAAAGTGAAGGCTGTGATAATTATTGTGAAAGCAAGAGAACCGGTTTCAAGGAGACTGAAATCAAGGTCCATATGGATGTTCATTGTCCACGCAACAACAACACATAAAGGGACCTGAAGCCAACAGAAAAAGAAGAAGAAGAAGAAAAGGAAGATATCATGATTTCTTTACATTGATAATTTGGCAAAGGAATTTGTTTGCCTGGGATACTTTAATCTTACCACAAACATTGAAATTTGAGTGGCAGAACCTAGAGCAACACCTAAAGATATGTCCTGCATAACGGCCAGATGATTGGTGTTATTGCAACTTAGCAGGCAACAAAATATAAGAGTAAGACTACTGTCATGGTCTAACATATCATACCAGCTTGTTCTTGAAAGCAAATATGACCGATCCAGCATGTTCTGCAGCATTCCCCACTATTGGCAGCAAAATTATGCTGAGGAAACTGACAGAAATGCCCCAAGAATCTGATGCAGCCTGATTGCGATACATTAAAATTTGAAATCCGCATATTAGAAGATGCTTTAATATTACTAACAAATAATATTTTAGAAATTCTCAAGTGTAATGTACCTCAATTGTGCCCACAACATACTCAGATAACAAAGCTATGATAATTGTCATGCCAGCCAACCAAGTAAATGCACTCCAAAATCCTATCACTGCCTTTTCTTCCTCCTCGTCATCTTCCTGTCATTCAACTTGAACCACTAAGTTCTATGCATTAATATCAACTTTGGATTAATTATTTCCTTTTGACCTAATAGAATACTGATCTCATTGAATAAAACATTTTTAAGTGCTGCAATTATATATAATGAACCTCTTATAGCTTTTTTCTTAAAACTTTTTTGCATCTAGAGTTAATTAATCACCTCTTGAGCATCAAACAGTTGCCTGTGAGTTTTTAGCTGGAAGAAGATATAAGCAACATATGCTATAAGCATAATAATGCTGCTCACTCTGGACAACTCAAGGGTAGAGAAGGCAGTGGCAGTTCCTTCCCCTATGGCATATCTGAACATTAGTGGCAACATGTGGCACAACAACCCCAGTAATAAAAGTAATGAGTTCACATCAGCCTGCTTCTGTTAAAGCCAAAAAAAGAAGAAAAACGATTTTGAAATTTATTAGACCGTACATAATAATTACTTACCCAAGTTGTAAAATTAATTGGATTTGTTCTTGAATTTTGAGTGTGTGTCTTACTCTATCGTATTTCTGTTCCTTTTTTAGGTTGGCTAAGCCTCCACATAGGAGGGAAGTCCCAAGAACTAGAAGGAGATTTGACAAAATGGAACCCAGAAGAGAATACTTCAAGACATGTATTTTGTTCTGGTAAAGAGCAAGTATTGCTATTATCAGCTCGGTTGCATTGCCACATGTTGCATTAAGGAGTCCTCCAACTGCAAATGATCGAGTCATCTTCAATTTTCAAATGATGGTGTAAAACCAGAATTAGAAGTATTCTGTGGGCAAATTTAAATTACCTGTTGGACCTGTGAAGTATGCAATTTGTCTGGGATTAATAACAGCGAGAACAACAAAAGTTGAAAATAAAGATTAGTATCAGAACAAACAATGGATAAAATATTCCACAAGTACTTGCGTATAAAATTATATGACTATGCTTAGTTACAGACTTACTCAGTGAGGAAGCTGACACGTTCTGCTAGTGGGGTGAGTCCCAGCAAGCTCAAAGCAAATATCCAAGACTACGTGTGGCAGAATAATGCAAATTAAAAGGATATACAACAAGAAATATCATAATATATTTATTTAATCCATATCTATGATCATCTTCGTTAATTTGGTAAATATGTATACAGGAGATGCTAAATGTAACAAAATCAATTGTAAATATACAAAGAAAAATCAATGACATGGTTGTGTAACCCAAAAAAAGGTTCCATGATTCTTCCGAAAAGAAACTAATCAACTTACTCTTCCGAACTTATAATAGTCAGCAGCAATTGCAAGAGGAATGGCTGGGAAGAGAACAGCCAGCTTAGTTCCAAGAATCACTTCTTGAAGATTGGTCAAGAAATAGCCAAGCATTTCAAACCGAACATTTGATGAAACAAGCACTGGATCAGATTTCTTTCGAATAATTGAAGATGAAACATTCTGTGGTGTCTTCCCATTGACAAAACCCCCCTTAATGTTATTGCTGTTCAAGCCTTCCTTATAGTTAACATCTCCTTTTTCCAATTCTGATGAGACCTGTTGATGAACCTGTGAGTGGTACCGGTCCATATTATGGTAAAATATTGTATAGCTACCACCCCAGTATACACCTAGTTTGTTTTCTCTTCTACGTGAAGGAAATCCAAGCGATCCCTGCTACCTTTAGCTTTAATTCCTGGGCTGATATCATAAAGAGGATGTTATATATATATAGGACAAGAGAAGCTAAATGTTTCTGAGGCAGAAAGACCCGAGAGTGCAGTTTCTTTATAATTAGTGTAGCTTCCTGGAATTTTCCCCCGCTTGTTGCCATTCTTGCATGGGAATCCACGTACTTGCTAATGAAATTGTCTAGGTGTTGCACTCCTGGGACTATATACTGAGGTTTCACACGGAATGTGTTATACATTACTAGCTATCAGACAGAGTGCAAAGATAGGAATGGTATTGCATCCATAGCTGTATATATGACAGGATTAGTACACCTTTCTTATTGCCTTTCAAATATAGTTTTATAAAGAATTAATATTTTTTATTTAAAATTAATTATTATTTTATGTTTTTAGATTGTTTTGATATGTTAATATTAAAAATAATTTTTAAAAATAAAAAAATATTATTTTAACATATTTATATATAAAAATATTTTAAAAAATAATTACAATTACACTTCAAAATCAAGAATAGTATAATATATAAGCCAACTGGTTCTTTATCTGATCATATTTTATATGAATAGTGAAAAAACAATATATTATTGAATATAGTAATTGCATTAAACAGGACACAATATAAAATACATGGCTATTTTTAAAATTCAATGATTATTACAGCTTACCAATTAAAAAGAATTAAATAAAACAACCAACAATAATATGAAAACATGAACTTTCAGGTTAATATTAATCCATCTATGTACGCAGGGGGCTGGCAGGGCCTGGGTCTCTGGAAAAAAAAAACAAACAAACAAACAGTTTTAAATTATAGAATAAAAACCATTAAAATTAAGTAAGTTATGGTCCTCTAGAAAATCTTTTATAATCTTGGCCTCAGTAAAAAGATTTCCTGGCCACGCCCTTATGAACATTAAATGGAATTCTCTAATCTTCTCTATCAAGAGCTTTCTAAAATAAGAATGTTGTTGCAGCTTATAAATGTGGAACAATCTCAAGTTGTCATCAAGTACTTCTGAAGGAACCGGGTTACAACATCAGACTCCATTGATGGAAAACTTCACTTTTTTATATGATCGTTATTAATCTCTTCTAAATCATAAGATTTAATAGCAAACCATTTGTTCACAGAAAATATAAATCAGATTATACCGATATAAAAAAAAAAACTAATAACAAAACCAGATCCAGAACCATATATGTGGAACTAAATCAAGATTTGGTAAAAAGGAAGAAGAAAAAATAGAGAAGTGAAAAGTGAGGTGATTCTTTCATTGACGACGGCCATGGTGTTTCTCTCTTAAGAGAAATAAAAGAGGGCAGTAGGGAGAAGAAATTCCTTGACCACGTTGGGGAGGCCAAAGCTACTGTAGAAATGTTGCTTTGCTTTATTGCAAACCTGTTGAATTTAGGACTGCATGCACAGTGAAGATCTTGTAGCGTGTAGTCTGAATGAAGCAATTGATATTGCTACAGTTAACCTAACTAATGATTTAACAGCCACCAGCGAATGCATATATTCTAACATCTCAGTCACAACATGTATGTCAACTCTGCCCGAGTTTGAACAGTGAGGTGAGGAATTGAGAAAATGGGACTGGATGCGTCTTTCATCTGGTAATTAGAAAGATAAAGATCAAGAAGGGATTGGAGAGATCCCTCAAATATTCCTTCCTAGTTTACTCGAATTAGGTAGATTGATTTCTATCCTTCCATTTCTTCATAATTTTCAATGCTTTTACTTTGGATAGATTGACTCTTATCCTTCCAGTTAGCCAAATAATTAGAGCGATAATAAGCCACCCATCATCTCCCCTACCCATCCCTCACTTAATCCAACCCAGCTCCCCCAAAATCTATCATACCCAATAAACAGTCTTACAGTGGCGTGTGAATAACTTGACGATGATAACAAGGGGAAGATCGATCATCGAGAATGGAGAACTACGTGTGCTTCGTTGAAATGTGCTAGCTAGGTTAAACTAGCACGTGGCACCTCTTGTCGAATGCTATGTTTGGAAGAACATCACAAGTGTTATGGCCAGTACATGCATGGTGAAACGCAGACAGCAAATGATATAGAAAAAGGTGATAAAAAAACAGGCATGCCAAGAATAAATCACAGCCGTAAAATCTAAGATTTAGGAATTTGTTTAACCAGAAAGAAACTCAGAGTCAGGCGATATTGTAGAAGTGGAGTCAGCAAAAATCAAGTCTCGCAACTGAAAAGAACTTTTTTTGAAAACCCTAGAAGCCGGTAAAAAAGCCAAGTAAAAAACAAACAAATTTGTAGACCTAGAAAGAAACCCAGTCCCAAGACCAAATCTCGAAAGAACAAGTCGGAAAACTCCTGGAACCGGTTTGACCCAATGCTAATTAAGGTTAGAGGAAACTAGAACAAAACATGGGTGAACAAAGTAAAGAGATGTGTTTTACAAACAGACACGTCAACTGCAGCGTAGAATCTTATGGACAGAGCGCTTGGAGACTCAAATGATGATGAAATTTAATCAACAAGCTCACTAGATGATGAGAAATCCCAAATTAAGTGTATGAATCAAATATTTCTTCATCTTCTCTACTTATCTCATGTTTTTTTTTATATTACAATGAAAATCTTCCCCGAATTCAAAGGATATCCATAGTAAAAAAAATATTAAATTCGATGGGTTTTTGGTAGAATTTAAAAGCAAAAGGGCAGGTTTGAAGTTGAGTGGGGATGTCGGTATCCAAACCCAATCGAACCCCTCAACTTAACTGGAAATAAATAAATAAATTTAAAATTTAATTAAAAAATTACACATATACTAAGCTAATTATATAAATAAATTTTAAATTTTAAAAATTACATATATACTAAGCTAATTATATATTAAATTATAATATTCAGGTTTTAAGTTTTGATTATGAATACCCAGTAAATACTTGAAACACGATCAAAGTTAATTTCATTTATACATACAACACAAAACATGATCCATAAAGATAAATTAATGTTCTCCTTTTTAATTAAAAAAATGATTTAAATTCAAATACAAGTCACAACAACAAATTAATTAACTACCTCATATATATATATATATATATATATATATCCTCTCCTAATTAAAACCATTTATCTCAAGAATATTGCAAAGATTTGAAGTATAGAAACATGAGAGAATATCATGTGCTTGTTATCATCCAGTTGCATTGCTTTCTAGAATTTAACACAAGTAAAATCCTTCCAAATCACTTGATGTTTTAATCTTCCAATTCTTACACTAAAGAAGGGGGCAGCAGTATCCGTACCCAGGAAAGTTTAGAACCTTCCTGGAATTTTCAAGGCCTCCCCGAGAGCAATCAGATGGCTGTGGTTTTTTTCACCTGTCTTGGAGTGCTGATGAGGTAAAACAAGAACAAGAGCATGCATAAACGCCATTTGATTGGTCAGATTCTCTACAAGTAATGAAATTTGGTCGAAATTTCTCATCCCTACCGTCCAAAACAACCGCTAATCTCTTCTTACTCCCATCCAATTTTATCTTACGTAAATGTCGTGCATCCCTGTATTAACACCTGATGGCTACGTGTTAGGAAGGAGGCACTCGTTATCATGACGAGTACGAGTATTTTAGTTTTTTTCTCCATGAACGAGTTATGATATTTTTGCTTTATCTTCACCACTTGAGATTTGTGCGTTTTTGTTCCATTCTTTGCATAATTCATGAGTGCTGTATGGGGTACAAACCTCGACATCTTGCATGATGGTGACTCTTCATGTTAATAGAGAAAATTATTTTTTCTCTCTAAGATTAGAAGAGCTAGAATAAAGGATAAATAGATGATTAATTTCTAATTCTGTTTTCTTTAAAAACATGCCTCTAATTTAAGCATTTTCTTTAAATTAAGAAGAAATTGCATATAACCTCGTTTTGAATAGATGTCAATGTAATAAGATATTACTTGAAATCGAAGAAAAAAAATCAAATTGAAAACCATAGAAAAATAGCTTTACTCAATTTTGTGGGAAAAAGTGTATTTTTATCCATGTCTTTTATGTTGACTCCTCCTTTGGTTCCTTTTGTTTTAGGATTGTTAGTTTTGGTCCATAACTTATTCTATTCATGTTTTAATCCTTAAGGTTGAGAGTTGAGGGAGAAAGTCAATAAAAAACAAGGAAGAGGTGAGAGAAAGTTGGTAGTTATCCAAATTTTAATACCAAAAAAAATAATCTTGTTGAGAATGTATTTCATTTAATAACAAAGAAGTAGATTAGGATTCAAGATTTTTTTATTTAGGGTGAATTTTTTTAGTTTTTTTAATTGATTAAAATCTTATTTATGGTTGGATATAGGGTTATTGAGGTTTTATAAGGTGTTTTTTGAATGCTTTTAGATGAAAAAAGATTGAAAATAATTTTTTTTAAGTCCATGAAATCTGAATTCTACTTTCTAGACTTCTAATGTGGCTAAAATCTTACTAGTATATAACATGATGTATGCGATGTTCAAGGGTGTGCCCGTGGCCTTTTTTTTTTTTGTTATGGGCTAGGCACATTGGCGCATTCAATCTCTCAAGTGTCTAATCTCTTTTCGTTGAGCATTATATGACAATGTTTTTCTATAGATTTAATTAAAATGCATTGAAAAATTAATTAAATATATATCAAGGGTATTATTCTATTAAATATCAATCACTTTTTTTAATAAGAATACGACATTCTTTTTTCAATATTAGCAATCGGCTTTCATGTCTTTTCTTTTGTTAAACTTTATTCGTCAACTTTCCTGTTAATGTCTACTTTTATTATTTTATAATTAAATAAAAAGAGATTCCATAAAGTTCTCTGCAACAACGCGTGATAGGTGTGTTATTCTTATAATCTTTTCTATAACAATTTACTTTTATAATTCTTATAAGTTGTTGTTAAAATATATATATATATATAGAGAGAGAGAGAGAGAGAAACAAGGAAGCTGATTAATAAGATAGATGTATTATCAAATAAATGTACTTTATAATTCTAATTGATTTTGTTTTTTATCAAATAAAAAACAAAGCAAAAAAAATGCATATTTTTCGGAATGGTTAATTAAAAAAAAGAATTATGCTAGAAAATAATCTTGTTTCAAAAAAAGAATTATGCTAGAAAACAATTCTTATAAGTATTAAATTAGTACTTTTCTTGTGAAAAAAACATTGACAGATAATATTAAATAAATAATAAGAAGAAATTCACCACAAGATCAGAAATGTTTTAATCTACATGTACCTCTCAAATTATCAATTTAATCTTTAATTAATTATAATTCTCGATTTATTTTTATTAATCACGCAGCAACTTTTTAGTTCACAGTTCAAAATCAAGAATCTTCCTGTTGCCAGAAAACGCATGAACAGAAGCTAGCTAGCTAGGTCTCTAAATTAATGACCCGTTAGGAAAAGTCAATGACTGGTTGACAGAGGATAAATCCGGGTGGTGAGGTGGCGCTTCGGAGGGTAGTATTGAGATTTCGTAGTTGTCATTGAATTCCACTTCCATTTAGGGGCTTTCTTAATGACGGGAGTTAATCCGTGGAGTGTCAAGGTAACGTTGTAAACGGAAAATTGCCTGGCGTGAAAATCGCATAAATCCTACGTGGGGTTGCGGGTCTTGAATTACACTTGTCGGATTCTTAGCCATTTTTAGCCAGAGAGAGAAAGAGAAGACCATATTTTCTTACAGCCCTCGTACCAAGTCTGACCTGGGTTTTGTCCGTATATATCCATTTTCTGTTACTGTAATAGTGATTTTAGCCTGTGATTTAATTTTTTTATCCAGAAATAAATTAAGAAAGGACCACGCTAATCTGTGAAACGCCACCTTCATTGACCCATGCACAGCGCCTCCTAAATATTTTTATCAAGAGGGCTCCTTAAAAATCTAATTACTAAACAGTTCTTTTAGTTTTTTTTTATATATATAAACATGGTTAAAAAATAAAACATCGTCTTTTATGTCATGTCATCCTATTTCTGTTTTTCAAGAAATATATATATATAAAAGAGAGAGCTTCATCTATCTCGACTGCTTTTATTTAAAAAGTAATTATATTATATAATGAAAAAAATATAAATTAATTATTTCATAAATTCTAGCGTAGTTTTATTTATTGGTTTTGGTTGATATTTTTACTTTATATATAGAAATTTTAGAGTTTTACTAGTCAACATGAAGTACTACTAAGATACGTAATATATGGGTTAAGAGTGATTCAAGAAGCTTTTTGTATACTATTTAAATTTTTCGTGATGCATACATAGACATATAGTGACGAAATTAATAAGATAAGTATATTTGTTAAGAATTATATTAATTTTTTAATCTCTTTCTTAATTTGGTGAAATGGCGGTTGAGTTTACATGTTAATTAGTATTGATATGTATTTTGTATCGTCATATAAAAAACATTTATATTTTAGCATATGAAATTTCTTAAAAATATATATTTCATAGTTATAAATACATTTCTTTTACGCATATAATTTTTTTTATTCGATAATAAAAATATTTTCAAACCAGTTTATATACTTATTAATTAAGATACATGCTCTGCATCTATATAGTGTATTCAAAAGAATTTAACAAATTTCTCTTTGAACAGGGTTCAAGGTATGATCTTCCAAAAGTTAAGGGGGCAAACTTCAAGGCAATCCCTTGGATTTTTTTTAAAAACCTATCTAAATATTTTTTCTGAAAAAAATATTTTTAAATTATATTAAAGTTTTTTTTCAAACTAAATATTTAGATAGAGAGTTCATGGTTTTCCATAGAATTTTATTAAATCTTTAGGTGAGTGTGAAAACACTATCCATTCATCACTGTAATTCACCTTAAAATTGATAATACACGGCGTCATACATACACAACGCATCTGTATAAATAAATTTATTTTTATATATCTTTATCTGTAATCCAACAACTACACTTTGGCATAAAAAAAAATAGATATATAAAACCAAATAAACAAAGCTTAAAACTAAACAAAATAAAAAAAACAATAGACTTAAAAATATCTGTAAACATAAACCCTAAAAAGGTAACGACAGCCATTTTCAACAAAGTTGTTCAGAACTTCACACGCCCCAGTTACTTCCATGAGAGGCAACGTTTGAATCATTTGCATGAGATGCTGACGGGTTGCCTACTTCTGGAGCATGTGAAGAGGATGCAACATTACTGCTGTCTTTCATCTTGCTGTGCAAGGTCATTTGTAAGCCTTCGAACTTCTTCTCCAATTCTATCAACTCTTGGAGGTTGAGCTCTTCGACTGGAGCATTCCACCAATCCTCTATCTCACTACCTTTTATTTTATCCTTCAACTTGCTGCCTTTTTCCTTACTGTCATCCAACTGCTGTTGCATTTCATTATACTTTTGTGCTAGCTCATCGATCCTCGCCCTCCTATACTCCTCCACAAGTTCGTGGGTGCCGTCTGTGTTTGATGGATTTTCCAGAAAACGATCAAGCACATTTTCCATTGAAGGGTGGCCGAATGAAAACGGCTTACCCCCAGGTGAAAAAACGAGAAATGCAACTTCTGTCCCGGTTAAAGTGATAAGCTCGCTCAGTTTTTTGTAGATCCCGGATCTACGCTTTGAGAAAGTGACTAATCTATCATCTTCATTTACAATTCTCTTCATTTCCACCTTTTGCCTTCCTCTTGTTTTCTTGGCTTCCATAAGGAAAAATATAAGAAGCAAGATAAGATAAATAGATAGAATATGTATGATGGCACTACTTGGCTTGAGAATGAAGATGAAGGAGGAGAAATTTTAATGCAGTACTTTGCTGGAGAATGGAGATGTATATATAGGAAGGGAAACTTGAATGTGCTGAGTGTATGTTTGGTAATATGGTGGGGCCACCTTGAAATATAAACCCTATTAAGTGGTGGATAGAATTTTTTATAAACAACTTAAATACGTGATTAGAAATTAGAGTGATTTTATTATCATGATTTATTGAGATTCAGTTACATGATGCTTTGATTATTTCCTTGAAGTGGAGGCTGGGTATATGATGTTTTTGAATTGAAAATATATTAAAAATATATTTTTAAAAAAATTATTTTTTATATTAATATATTAAAATCATTAAAAAAATATCATTCTCTAAAAATATCAATTTGATATTTTTTTTTAAATAAAAAATGTTTTGAAAAACACTTAAAACTATAAAAATAAAAACTCCTAATAAAGTTTTCATTTCAATTTAACTATAAAAATAAAAACTCCTAATAAAGTTTTCATTTCAATTTAAGTATATTTAATTGGAGTTATATAATTTTTAAATGGAGAAGGCTGATGATTACTCTTGGAACACATGTTAAGCATTATTTGATTGCATATTTTATTCTTGCATGTTTTTAAATCAAGTTAGTAAATGAATGGATCCTATATTATATGGCGACTTTTTTCAGTGTTTATAATATAAATTACGTTGCAGTATAGAAAACTAGATGTTGATTTTAAACTATAAATGACTGACTCTTGCCAATGTAATAACGTCGTGTATTGGCCACATTTAAAAAAAAAAAGATTGTGGTATGTTCTTTGTTCTATTAATTTAGAAATGGCAATGCATAGACACCTCGTAGGTTTTTTATTTTTAATTATTGGTTGTCAGACTATAATATAAAATAATATTCTAAAGGCTAATCAGTGACTTTAATTTCTAATATGATATTAAAGTTTATAAAATTATATATGAGCAGGTCACCCATCATGTTAAGTTTTCTAGTTTATGTGCTACTTGGATATAGATCAATTAGTCTTTTTGTTACTTTCCTCTAATTCGCATATTCCTTGGTATTTGGATTATATAAGATGATTTATTATTTTAAGCAGTTAATCTTAATCTTGATTGTTAGTTATTAGAGCCGTGAAGAATAATACAAGTTTTAAGTAGTCAATCTTTTTTTTTTTTTTAGATTAACGTGGGTGTCCGGGCCAGCTTTCGCGCACCACGACTAATCCCACGGGCCCTGAAGTTAACGACCATGTAAGCCTTCAGTGGCCATCATATGAGCAATCAAGGACTCGAACCTGAGACCACAGAGGAAGCAAACCCCTTGATCCCAAGTCCTTACCACTTGACCACCACCTAGATGGTTAAGTTTTAAGTAGTCAATCTTAATTATGTTTGTCGGGTATTAAAAATGCAAAGAGCAACTTGGTATATTATTTTAAATAAATGATCATTATCTTTTATATCATACCATTTGTAAATTATATAATTTATGAATGATAAAAGGTAATGATTGTTTTTAGAATACATGTTGAGCATTATTTGATTATATAAATGAAAAATTTTATATTGCTCAAGCTTTAATTATTGAATATTTATTATATATAAAAAGGATATACACAAAAATAAAATAGAGAAAATCATATTTGATTTTGATAAAAAATAATAAGTATTCTTTTTATATTAAAAAAAATATCTTTTTGTAATTCTCCTTTTGGTTTTTTTTTCTTTTTTTGTATGTGTTTTGTGTTTATCTCTCTAGCATGATATGAGCATTTAACAGTTACATTTTAAGCACCACAAACTTTCTCTACATGTTAGTCTTGTTTTTTCAATCAAGTTAATGAATGGAATAAAAATCCAACATTTATAGATGTTAACTAAAGATATTAAATGAATATTATATTATATGGAAACTTTTTAAGTGTTTATATATAATATAAATTATGCTGCAAAAAAGAAAACTATATGTTGATTTAGACTATAAATGACTATTAACAAGTGTAATTATGATATTTGTTGGCCACATTTAAGAAACATTTATGGTTAGTTCTTTGTCCTCTTAATTTAGAAAGTATAGACCATTTGTTATGCAGACCTCATTCAAAAGCAATTATATTTATTTCAATTAATTATAAATTATAAAAAAAACAATATAAAATTATAACCTAGAGGGTCATCTAATTATGACTTAAAGTTCAATGTTTAATAATTCCTTAACCTAATATTAGAGTTTATAAAATTATGTATGGGAGATTCACATGTTGATTGAGATGCTTTTTTTTATATAAAACAAACATTTTTTTTTCTATGAGTAGGATATTTTTATTTTAATAAGATGTTTGTACCATATGATATGATTAATTATTTTAAGTGCTGCTTCTTATCATGGTAGGGCATTAGAGTTATTGAGAATAAAACAACATCTTACAATATACAAGTAATAACTCTAGTTATTGTTTTTATGCAATCATGTATGGAAATTTGTTTAACAACATTGAAAAATTGTTTGTTCTTGATAGGTATGTGTGAAATGTATTTTTAGTAATGCAATACAGAGTGTTTAAAAAAAAGAATTTTATTAATAATGCATTAAAATAATATTATATTTTTATATTTTTTATTTTTGATATCAACATAATAAAACTATCAAAAAAATCTAAAAATACATTAATATGATTTTTTTCAAGTGAAAAAACAGTTCAAAAATGCATTTTAAAAAACAAATTAAACAACAAAAAGAAATATTATTTAAATAACAATATCAAATAAGTGCATGAGGTTAGCTATTAACCTTAATCAGACGTGTGTGCACAAAACAAACATTAATTATTTTAGAGAAAACCCAGTCCACCACTTCATAAAAATTATATATATAAAAAAAAAAACAGAACCCCCAGAGCGCTTGGGGAAACCAGAGAAAGTCCACAAAGCCCATTATCACCCNNNNAAAAAAAAAAAAAAAAAACACTCCCAACTCCCCCAAAAATAATTTAAAAAATAAAAATAATTTAATTTAATTTTTTAAAAAAAAAATCTTTTTAAAATATAAAAACAAACCAGTTTTATAAATGCTTTTCAACTTGATGGTTTATTTATGGTTTTTCAAAAGTGTTTTATTAAAAATAAATTGAAATTTTTATTTTATTTTCTTAATATCGCATGTTATTACTATTTGAAAACACAAACAAATAATTAAATTGGGCTAAATCTCTATTTAGACGGCACTCAAAAAAAGCACACAGCGGACTCATACTGTTAGATTGGTTATATATATTGCAAAATGGATCAGAATTTGCTTTTTGTCTGAAAAATACTGCCTCGGCTTTCCTTTTTCCCTTCTAATGGCCGTAGCCTTTTGGTAATCGAATTTGCACGAATTGTTTGTTTCCTGTTTTATGATTTTGACGCGCTTGCCATCGTTGACTCGCAACCATTTCCCACTAACTCAAAAGGCCACATGGTCCATTTTTAGTGGGCCGGAAATGCGGTGGAATCCGATTCAAAGGGAAAAGGTTACGATTCGGTGTGGACAGAACTAGATTATATTCCTGAGCTTATGATAGCCATCGCGAGTGGAGACGTGCGTTTATTAATCATCTTCAAATGGATGGTTTGCTTTGAGAAAAGTGTTCTGCTCAAGTGGTCGTAATTTCGTGTCGAAAGTTGGTCGGTGGGGGTTTTCTTCTCTTCGAAGATGGCCTGCAACCGTTAAAACTCTGAGGGCATAGCGGAATAGCGGAATAGCGGGTTGAAGTGTCCGCGTTTAACACGTGGGATATCCTTCTCCATCAATTGGAAGCATGCCTCTAGGACATCCTTGAAGAATGGTTCTTGTAGAATATTTATAATATTTTATAAATTATAAATCCTGTTTATTTAAATTATTTTTGGGATTCCAGTGAGTTAGATATACCTAGTTAAACTAATTTTCAGTGTGAATATTATAAATATTAATGAGCTGAGTTTATATTATTAATTTTTATGAATTTATATTTAGAGACGAATCCATCTCACGGGCTATAAATATTATTACATTTTTTTATATTAAATTCTAATTGCTCCTTTTATTTTGTAAAGAAATAAATTATTTTTTGTCACATTAAAAAAATTAATTTTGGAACGGATTGACTACTTTGATAAAATGTTTAAAAACACGATGAAAATGAATGTATGACTGGTAAAGCGTGAACGCACCTTTTATGATACTATCATTTTCCTTTTTTATGTTATCTGGATTAACCTACTCTATTTTCTTACTTGTTAAGAGATTATTTGATATTATAATAATAATTAACTTTTAAAATGTTTTTTATTTAAAAATATATTAAAATATTATATTTTTTAAAATTATTATTGACATTAATATATTAAAATAATATAAAATCATCAAAACAATTCATTTAAAAAAAAAACAAACATAATAAAATTACCCCCCGGTGTTTTGGCGTAATGGTCCCATGGGGGACTTATATCAGTGGTCTTCCCCATCTACTGTATCGACGACTAGAAGAGGGCAGAGCATGGATGTTCCAGTTTTTTACATGCTATATCTTTTATATTGGGAAAATCATGTTTTTTAAAAATAAAAAAATATTTTAATATATTTTAATATGAATTTAAAAAAAACAATCATAACCACACTTTTTATTTGTTTAGGAAAGGGAAATTACATCTTGCAGGGAAATATAAATTTTATATCATTTAAATTAAAAAAATTCATGAAAAAGTTATATATTAGATATATAATAAAAATCAAATTTATGATACTACTAAAATATGCATATAAGAACTAAATTATCAATGAAAACTAATATATTATCAACTAAAAATGAAATCATATTAGATTTATAAAAATAAATAAATTCATGGCACTAACTAAACATAAAATAATAATTTTAACCTTTTACATTACTAAATGGTGCTTGTATATACGAGGAAAAAAAATTGTATTATTCGTGAATTTTCTTCATTTGAAAAACAACGAAAAACTTGTAAAGAAAAACCGCAAATAACCTCTGAATTATATTTTCCAAGCCCATTAAATAATTTCTAAATTATATTTTCCAAAGCCACAAGGACTACAATTTCCAAATTGTTTTCTTATAAATCCCAGATCTACACTCCGAGAAGGTGATTAATCCATCATCTTGGTTATAAATTCTCTTCATTTTCACCTTTTGCCTTCCTTTTGTTTCCTTGGCTGCCATGGTTAAAAGCTAAGACACAGTAATAGAAAATGCATGGCATTATCATTTGAAGCAGTAAATTTCTATATTAAACCTGCACTCGTGATGCATATATATATTTGGTTTGCATCTTACATTTGAATTTTCCAATTCCAAAATTTATGATAAAGTAATGTTAGGGATACGTATAGTTTGTTTGGGAAGGGAATGAGTGGGAGGGGAGGGGACAGGAGGAGAGGAGATTGGAGAAAAAACTAATTAGTTAACTTTTGAAAAAACTGTTTAACATGAGAGTAAATTTGTGTTCATATTTCAGGATATAATATATGAAAACATGTTTTATTGGAGTTGGGGAGAAAAAATAAAAATATAAAATAAATCTATATCTTGAATATTTTTTGAATAAATTTATGTACTTTAAAAATAAAATTATTTTTATTTTTATTTTTTCCCCTAGAAAAATTAACCAAACACTTGTTTTAACCTCCACCCGTTATATATACATACATATATATATAATACCAAGTAAAAATAAATAAACTAGAAAAACTATCCTTTCTAGAAAGAAAAAGAAAATTAGAAAAAATCATAATAATATTGAATTATAAAATAAAATAGAAAAACATATAATTAAATAAAGAATATTTTTATTTAAAAAAAACTTATTCAATAGTTCTTTTGGATCAAAAAAAAACTTATTATTGAATTCAGATCTCAGTTAAAAAAATTGTTATTCATCACAAGTATTTTTTTATATGTGGCTAATCCTAGCATGAGTTTCTAATACATTTATATAGGTTATCTTGTACTGAGTCTCTAACATAACAACCATCGTCGCGGATACATAATGCAATATATTTTTTCATGAATTACCTCATTTATCTTATACTAAGTCTCTAACATAACACCCATCATCGCGGATACATAATGCAATATATTTTTTTATGAACTACCTCATTGTGAATCCAACTATTAGGATTTTCAATAACAGTAACTAGCACAAACAAAAATAACTATCATCTATAAGATATCTTTTTTCTTGAAATAGAGTTTTTTTTGTCTCCTCCTACACAAACATGTTTTATTCTGTAATATTTTTTAATAATAGTTATTCAACAACATATAAAAACTAATCATCAAGAATCAACGAGCTCCGATATATATATTCTCTTTAATTTTTAACCAAAATTACTCGGAATTGTTAAAGTCAAAACCCTTAAAGACTAAAAATGTTATAACTACCAGAGATAACCAAAATATTTAACTTTATTAATTTATATGTCAATTTTCCAAAAGGATATTACAACCATTATATGTATAACTAGAAAATCCTAACAATAATATTGAATAGAAAAAATAAATAAGGTAAACTACCCCCATTAAAATGAAAAAAAAAAACTAGCTTGGCTCTATATCTGAGATAACTTTCTAACTTAGGCCATGTTTGTTTATTGAAAATTGATTTTTGAAAAATTACTTTTCAAATTTTTCTGTATTTGTTTGTTACTAAAAATGTTGGCCAATGAAAAATACTTTCCAGTCAAAGAAAAATTTAGTTTGGTTTTTAGTAAAATATTTTTCTAAAAAATTTGGACAGAAAATACTTTTTGAAAGTTATGAATAATTTAGAAATGTCATATTATTTGCTGATTATATCAAATTACATTCTCAAATTTTTTATTGTTATATTTATTTTATTTTAAATATTTATTTTTTAAGTTTATTTCTTAAAATTTAATTTTCATATTAATTTTAATTTTAATTTTTATAAAATCATAAAAAAACCCAAGTTAAAGCCCGAAAATAAATACACTAGAAAGCTCAAAACAAACAATATTAAGCATGTCGGCCGTACCGTTATACTATTTCTCTTTTTAGCGCTACAAGGCTTGCTAAGATAATAATAGCCTTCTTTTAATTAATCATTAATGTATCCTATTTCACATCAAAGCTCTTCCTCCTACATTCATATAGAAAGTCATTATCTA
Organism: Populus ilicifolia; assembly: GCA_015708895.1. Classification (NCBI taxonomy): domain Eukaryota; kingdom Viridiplantae; phylum Streptophyta; class Magnoliopsida; order Malpighiales; family Salicaceae; genus Populus; species Populus ilicifolia. The sequence continues at coordinate 201,597 of SRLM01001075.1, forward strand.
TCTTGTATTTACAGTACGAACAAAAAATTTAATTTTTTAATTAACTAATTAAGATCAATTGATGTTTTGTCCATGTAAAACTATCTGATATAAATCGTCTATCAATTAACCTATCTGATCCTGGTTAGTGAGAAAAAAAAGCCTTGACTAATCACTCTCCTATCTCTCAATACCTCAATTTGACGATGAACTTATCCTCGACAATGCCCAGACCACTACTACTCATAAAGGCAAAAAAATCACAGTCAAATGCAAATTGATCAAATAAAACTCCAGAAAATAATATGAAATTTCCATGTCGAGAGATAAATGACCAAAACAAAAGGGCAGATGATCTCCCATCAAATTCATCCCAGAACTCCTCCAGGGCAAAACTCCATGCAGAATAACTTTGTTTTTTACCCAAAAAACTTTAGGATAATCATGTCAAATCAAGCCTAAAGACAAAGAAACAAATGGTGTCGTTTTGGAGAAAAGCTTCGCAGATCAAGAACTAAACTAGACTCTCAGCAGCAATATGGATAAGTACAGAGAGATAGAATCGGTCTTATCATGTCAAATCAAGCCTAAAGACAAAAAAACAATTGGTGTCGTTTTATTAATCAAGATAGAAAGGAAAAAAAAGTGTCCGTTAAATAAGAAACCCCTAGATCAAGAACTCTAGTTTCAAAATCAATGGAAGCCAAATTAATTACGGCTTTTATCAAATAAATTTGGAGAAAAGAAGAAGAAAGTGTACGTTGATTTACTTGCGGTGGATTCTGGTTTTCATGTAGAAAAGAAGAAACCCTAGATTTCTTTAGTTAGAGTGCTTTATCTTAAAATAGTTCCCTCTCTCTCTCTTTTCTATATCATTATGTCATCATGATATATATATATATATAGATATATATTAATAAAATTTACTAGTTTAAGTGTTGGTTGAGAATATGATAAATATTGTTTTTTAAAGTATTTTTATTAATAAATATATTAAAATAATATTTTTTATTTTTTAAAATTTATATTTTATATTAGCATATCAAATAATAATAAAAATAAATTTAACATTTAATTTTTTTTTCCAAAAACATTATAGAATCACATTCCAAACACCCCATTGAAAGGAAAATAATAAAATTTAAATTAAAAATATTCAGAAGGAAAATTTTATCGAGAGTGAACACATTTCTCGATATCCCACTAGAATTTAATAACAAAACTACCATCGTCCGCCCTGCATCAATACCTTTCAATATTTGAGAGCTTCAAGACAAAAGGAGTTCCATCCTCGCCACCCACCAAAATAAACAGACAGCGACTTCTCTCTTCCTGGGAATTGGAGAAAAAGCCCCTCAAACTCTCCCTCTATGTTTGGCGCGCGTCCTCTTTCTTTCGACACATAATCCAAACACCCCATTCTTGTCCATATTTTTTTCACTCCTTCATTTCTCATGATCTTACCTAGTTTAGCTTTCTCTTTCTCATGACCCGCATACCACAACAATTACATCGACTTCACGACAATGGTCACAACAGCTGCAGCAGCAGCAGCAGCCCACAAAATCCAACAGCAGCAAAGCCGTGTTTTGATTGTGGGCAATTACTGCCACGATGTTTTGATCCAAGACAACACCGTCAAAGCCGAATCACTTGGTGGTGCGGCCTCTTTCATTTCCAATGTTGTCAATGGAATGTCGATTCCTTGTAATTTGGTTTCAAAAGTCGGGGAAGATTTTAAATACCCAGTTGATTATACCCCAATTGTTATACCCACTTCAAAAACTACAGTTTTTCATGCTTATTTTGATCTGGGTATTGATGGGAATGGTCATCAAGATCGGGTCTTGAAACGGGTCTGTGCTTGTGACCCGATTCTGGCATCGGATCTTCCTGATGCGAGGTCCAATTTTGGAATGGCAGTTGGTGTTGGCGGGGAAATACTTCCCGAGACGCTTGAGAGGATGATTGAGATGTGTGATGCTGTTTTTGTTGATATTCAAGCATTAATCAGGGTGTTTGATAGTGTTGATGGTACTGTTAAGCTTGTAAAGTTAGAGGAGACGGGATTTTATTCGATGTTGCCGCGAATTGGGGTTTTGAAGGCGTCATCGGAGGAGGCGGTGTTTATGGATGTGGAGGAGGTGAGGAAGTGGTGTTGTGTGGTGGTGACCAAAGGGAAAGATGGTTGTAAAGTGTATTGGAAAGACGGAGAGTTGAGGATTTCACCCTTTTCGGCGAATCAAGAGGATCCGACCGGTGCAGGGGATAGTTTTTTGGGCGGGTTTGTGGCGGGGTTGGTTCAAGGTTTGGCTGTGCCTGATGCTGCTTTGTTGGGGAACTTTTTTGGTTCTCTCACTGTTGAACAAATTGGATTGCCTAAGTTTGATTCAAGATTGTTGCAGGTTTGTTTCCTAACTTTTTTACCTTTTTTGTTGCTATGGGAGTTTGTTTTGATGCTTTAGTTGCTGGTTGATGCTTTTGCTCTGTTGTGGAATATATCTTTTGATTGGAAGTTGGAAACAAAAATCACTTTTGAAAATCATAAATGAGTGGGATAAGTTGCTATTGGGCGGGCGTGAATTTTCGGAACGAACATTGGCTGCATAATGCTGGAGAGGGAATTTGTGAACAACTATCTTTTTGTTGAGAAATCATTGCCTTTGAAATCTTTTGCAGAGAATAAATGTGGGTTCTTTCAAAAGATTTTTATAAGAATCTTAGCTTATAGCTGGACCTCAAATTCCGTATCATTCAGTAGTAGGGCAGGCTGCAGACTGAAGCCATTACTTTTAGAATCAATAGATTGTAGATATGGAACGTAGCGTAACTAGTCAAGCTTGGGTTTGCTCCCCCATTGATCACGAGTTCGAGTTCTTTTAGGGTCACTAAAGGTTTCATGGTCGTTAATTTCAAGGTTTGTGGGATTAATTGAAGTAAGTGCAAGCTAGCTAGGACATCCATGTTAATTAAAAAAAAAAGATTGTAGATATGGAAAGGGATTATAGCTTCTTTTTTTTTAAAATACATGAAGCAATGCACCAACTTTGTTCTTCTTGGGTAGATCATCAAGTTACTTGAAAGAAGATGGTTATATCAGAATGCTAGAGAATCAGACACTTCCTATGTTTGACTTTTTTAGCGTATGGTGATTATCTGGCTTACATACAAGTTGATTATTGTAATCTAATTGATTTGAAGATTTGTTATGCGACTATTGAAAGATGAGTAGATTAACTGTAGTAGCAGTTTTTGGCATAAAGACAATGATTCTACTAATTTGCCAGTAATAATCTAGAACCAGTCTCTAAAAAAAAAAGTCTTATCAGGCATGTTACTACAGTATTCTTAAACTTCATTCCTGCTTGACCATTGGAATCTTAGTGGAGAGCATTTCTTCTGCTCTTTATATTATTTGCTTTTGAAATGAAATGGTTGTTCTTTCAAGCATACATGAAATTTTGTGATTATGACAGGACTCTTCCCAATATGCATGACAGACGTGGTTGGTTTCTAGGAATCTGCTTCTTTTGAACTTTTTTACTATCAGTTAAGCTAATCGCTTTCTAAACAGGGTGGTTGTTTTGGATCAGAAATCACGGCAAATAATTTTCTAAATTTTGGGAAGGCAGAGATAGTGTGGGGTATTGTAGAAATTTTTGCATGGTAGCGGTGGTAGACATAGGCTTTTCCTTGTCCACAACAATCCCCCCTCTCACTTGAAATGAAAGAACCACAGTAGGAAAATATTTTCAATGCTACAAAATGAATTGCATGATCTTTCACCACTATTCTGCCATATCTTCGATCTCTATTTGCAATAAGCTGGGTATGTTTTGTTGAGGATTTTTATTTCCTTCTGTTTTCTCTTTCTAGAGAGTGAGGGATGAGGTGCAGAGAAGGAAAGTGCAGTGTCTGCATTGTGAGAGATGTGATAATGAGCTGGAGTTCTTGAAGCCAGTTGGGCATGAACAGTTCCACGCTTCCCTTGGTTCAGCAAAATTAATACCCCCATGTTCCAGTCAAGCACGTCCGTGGACTCCATCAAATTCTCCCAAGGAGGCGGAGCAGGCTCCTATTCCACATTACGCGGGGCAGGCTAAATTATTGGTTAACTCTGTGTATGAAGAACCAATTCAAACAGTTGAAGGAAAACCATGAAGTGGTTGGGGCACGAAACTGCTCTTCCCCTTCACGTTGTTCTTTTGTTGTAATCTAATAAATCGGCTAGCATGGATATCTCTTTACAACTGAGCGCCTGTTGTTTCTCATTAGGCCTGATATTAGAAGAGCAATCCAAATAAAAGCTGTTAGTGCCCGTGAAGTAATAAAACCTACCGGTGAAAGTTTCTATATACTGTACTTGTTGGGTAAGTCTCTTTCTGTATATCATAGCAGCATGCAAGGCTATCTTTCTTATCTCCGTCGGTACGGCACGACGATTTTCCAATTTTGGGTCATCAATTGATGTTAAAATTTGGAACTTTGAACACGGGATAATCTTGCACCAAAAATGTAGTTCGAGTTTTCCTAGGTTTAAAACTTGTGCTCCTGCAATCTAAGGTTCGTCCTTCGATCCGAGTAGTGGTAAAATGACTGGTCCTGCTTTGTTCTTTCTTTGAAGCTGTCGGCTGAAAGAGATGCCACGTTGTGGAGATCTGCTTCTCTCAAATCGATATCCTGGGGTTGTTGCCAATTGTAATGGTCCCATCAATATTGTTATTCTGAAGCACTGAATGTGGCAACAATAACATGCCACAATACTTTTTAAAAAGAAAAAATTTACGTGGAGTGTCCGGGTCAGCTTGCGCGTACCACGACTAATTCCCATGGCCCATTGAATACCCTGCAAACCTAGTAAGCATGTAAGACACCGCGAGGGTGACAGGCGTGCACGCCAGGGCTCGAATCCAGGTGCAGTGGAAAGAGACAAGCCCCTTCCACCGCTAGGCCAAACCCTAAAATACAACATACCACAGTACTTTGATTATCTTTCAAGGGGCTTTATCTTTACCTTTTGTGTGTTCTTTGCTTTTCAAAAATGTCTTTTTTTTAATATATTAAAATATTTTTTTATTTTTAATATCAGTATAAAAATTATTAAAAAAACACTAAAGAATATTAATTTAATGCTTTTCAAGTTAAAAATAATTTTAAAATCATTTTTAAATAAAAAAATATACAGTAACATTAAGATTTAATATTTTCTTAATTTTAATATTATTTTGGGTTGTTGCCAACTTTAATGGTCCCATAAATATTGTTAGTCCAAAGCGCACTAGATGTGGCAGGAATATTATCTTTAAATAAGTTTTTACTTCTGTTTGGTATTTTTGCTATAAGATATTTTTTAAAAGTAATTTTAGATTAAATGATATCAAACTTTTGAAAATATATTCCGACACAAACACGTGAAACCCATCAAAGAAACACTAAAAAATCAGTTTAATGTTTTTTTCAAGTTAAATATATTTTTAAAATGCATTTAAACTTGATTTCAAATAAAAAAATAAACAATAATATTAATTTAATAATTTTTTTCAAGTGTAAAGTTATTAAAATTATTTTTTAAAAAAACATGTGAAAAAGCAAGAATAAAAGAATAGATAATCAATGATAATGACTAGAGTAACGTGGATTCACAATCAAATGTTTGGGATTTTGGTTATTACCAGTGATAATAATAGTTATTTTTTAAATAATTTTTTATATTAAAATATATATTAATAATATTATTTTATTTTTAAAAAATTATTTTTAACATAGTATATTAAAACAATTTAAAACATATCAATTATATTAAATTTTAATAAAAATAAAAAATAAATTTTTAAAATTTAAAAAAAATACAGATTTAACCGCGTTACTAAACATACCAGAAGTCAGACAACGGCCATCCTTGTTCCTTGATCGCATCACACCAACAACACACTCAAAATCCAACTTCCGAAAAAAAAATAACAATAAATTAAAGCAGGAGAAAAGGTAAAGAAATCGATAAAAGAAAAGGAGTCAAGACAATAATTGAGCGTGTGTTCAAGGACCTGTTTCAAGAGCGTGAGGTCGAAACACAGCCTTCAAAAGAAACAGACCCAAAGGAAACGCGCTATAGCAGAGATTCTGTGATGCGAATGCCATGCCTCTATAACCGACATGAATTTTCCCTCAACCTCCACCTTCCTCCCCCACTCTTACTGCGGTTATTTGCAGCGAACTTCTTCTTTATCTTCTCGCCCGAAACCCCCCTTCTCTCCTCCCATAATCTAGGGTTCCTCAAATAATCGAAATCGTCAATCCCTCTTAGATCTATCCCTAATCTCAATCTCGAAACCCTAGGATATGATGCAACAACATAATAATAAGAAGAAGAAGCGATCCGCTTCGCGTGCCTCTAAACCCATCGCAAGTGGCGGTGGCCAGGGTCAACAATCGCAACAGCAACAAAATCTGGAGCAGAGACAGGAAGGAACCAAAGTAGTGGAGGCTTTAATGGAAGCTTTTGACTCGATCTCTGTAGGAGAAGCCGAAGGGGCTTATAGGGAAGCGAATGGAGATATTAACAAAGCGGCGCAGATTTTGGAGAATTTGATGGAAAATAGGGAGGATCCATCGACAAGTTCCGTTTCGAGTGGTTTATCGGGTTTTGGTATGGGTTCGAGCTCGAGTAGTAGCACGGGTTCGTGTTGGGCCTCAAGGGATGGGTTTTTGGAGGGGAATTTGGTGAATAGGAAAGGGTTTCGAGGAGGGAACAAGCAGAAGAGAGTTTTGGCGGTTACGGGGACGGTCTCGACGGTTATAGGGAAGGACTATGTTAAGGCCAGCCCGAGGAGGGATTCTATGAAAGCAAAGGACTTTGGGAATGGTGTTGTGGAGAAAGAAGAGGCGGAACAGTTTTTGTGTTCGATGCTTGGTAATGATTGTGAGCTCAGCATGGGTGTTGTTAGAGATGTTCTTTGTACGTATTGACCCTTTCTTGTCTTTAGCCCTAGAGTTTTTTTTTTAATTAGTTGAATGATTGGTTTCTGTCAAGTGAACTGTAAATGTGGATTTGTTGGTTGATGTTCTTGTGAAAAATTGAAACGCATAGTAAAAGTTGGGATAAAGGAGTGTGTTGCTTTGGTATGTATTCGTTTTGGTGTCCAATGTGCTTCTCTAATGTGCTTTGATTTGATACGAAGATAGTAGAAGTAGATGGTGTAAAAGTTATCCACTGACATGCGGGACTGGAGAGTTTTATCCTGTTTACTCGTGGGAGTATTTTTAATGTTTGGCCTTGGCGTTCATATATTTTGATTGGTGACTGCTAAATGTTCAAGAGTTTGAGGTTTTTGGGTTGGGATTGGGAGGCGATGCTTTTGAGTGTCCTAGAAGTTAGTATTGAGGTTGTTTTTAGTTTCACTGATTTAAACTTAGTTCTCAACTGCAGTTTTTAATGATTTTTCTCACTTAAGATTTTTTTTGTTATTTATTTGTACCACCGTTTAACTCAACTAGAGGAATCTCAAATCTGTTATTGTTGGTAACGGGCTATATAATCATGATGTGCGTGTATATACAGATCTCATTATTATTATTATTAGTTAGTGGAAAGGATTTCATGATTAATTTGTTATTGTTGGACAACACTTGACTTGAGATCCTGATTTGGCAGGTCAGTGTGGATATGATGTTGAAAAGGTAAGGAAATTGTAGTTTGGACTTTGTTCATATTTTTAGATTTGGAGTCAGTTTTTTTTTTTTTATCCTAGTATCACTCCTTGTGAAAGTACCATCTCCATTTCCTTCACCACTCTGTACACCAGGATTACTTCCATTGCCTTCAGCATCTATACGATGATCATTTTGGAGGGAAAATAATTATGCTTCTTTGAATAATCTACCAATGCTTTTTTTATTTGGTTGCAGTAAAGCACGTGAAGCCCAGAGTCATCATAGTTATAATCTACCAATGTTCATATCTCCTGAAAAAATGAGCTGGTTATTGAAATGATAGTTTGTTGCTGTTGCAACTTGCTATTCTACTTTTATGTCCGTGGAGCACTGATTCTCTAAAATATGAATTATGTTTTCATATGCTTGTTATCTTTCAGGCGTTGAATGTGTTGCTTGATTTATCTGCTGGCTCCCATGAACAGTCAAGAAGTGGTAGACGTGTTAAAGATTCTGTAAAGTATAAAGAAGATGCCAGATTTCATGTTGAGCGCAGTGACAATGTAAGTGTTACTGTATGTATTGTTTACTCTGTTGGAAATGCTGGCTAACCCACATTTCTTGTAACACTGCCGATTCCTTTCCTCAAGGGAACTTTTGGTTGTTTTATGTGCTTTAAAACTGATTTCTCTCCCTAGCCTTTTCGGTCTTAAGTATTATCCTTGGAAGCTCACAAGGTTATAAGAAGTTCTTAGGTGTTTGTTTCTGGAGTAGTTCTGTTGAGGACATGATTATTTTTAAGTTTACTGCTAGAATTGGAATTTGATGAGGTTTTTTCTTTCTTTCTTTCTTTTACAATAAGATGATTGATTCTGAAAGTAAGAAGAGTTTGTCTATGGTGCATTTGTGATTTGTGAAATATTCTTATCCCATTTGTTTTTTTGATCTCTGTAGGTGTCTTCTATGTGATTTGTTCACAAATGCAGTAACCTCCATCCTTCTGTTTTGTTCTTTTTCTATGTCCCTGTATTGTCTTCATTATTTTAGCATGCATGCTTCTGAATGGATAGTTTTCACGACAATCACACTGAATTTTCAATGCTATTCCACTTAAATACTGATGTACGTTCAGTTCTAGCCGTTAAGAAACAACCAAATAGTAACCATGCCCTTTTTATTAGAAAAGAGTCCTAGTTATATTCTTTCAGCATTCTAGCTATCCTGTGGTTTTGCAAAGAGGTAAATCTAGGGCATTATAGCCTAGGGATTCAACAGCTGATATAGAAGTATATGTTTTTATTTGTTTTCTTCCTGTGTTATTTTGTTTAATCAAACAATATTGCAAATTATACATATTAAAAATTTCTAATTGTGATGATTTGTTTTTGTTTTTCAAAATATGGAAACTTGTGGCTTTGGTTTTCGCTATATATATAGTAATCATTTTAATTTTTCAACAGTCAACTGATGTGGCTTCTGATTGCACTTCCCATTCTTCTGAAAGTGAACTTCAGGATAGTGTATGGGGCTGTGGTTACAGGTAATCCATTCTGTTGTTATTTTTGTTACTACCATTGCTCAACTAGTTGCTTTTTACATGTTGATATGCATATTGTGCATGTTTGGGTAGGTGTGGATATGAGTGTTGGGCCATATTTGCCATATTTCAGGAGTAACTATTAAGTCACAGTAGTAGTACTTCAAGGAATTATTTGGTCCTCCTGATGTCTTGTTCTTTCACCCACAAAAATGATAATTACCTGTTGGTTCCACTTTTATGTGAGTGAAGGTGAACTACACCTTGAGTGCCTAATAATCATAGCATTTCTCTTGATTAAAGTTTTAACAAACAACTGTTGGGAGAACCATTTTCTGGGCTTTTTTGTTGCGAGAGGTGTTAGCATCACTTGCTCTAGCACCCAGCCACCCACTATTAGACACTCGGACAATTAAAACACCCACATCACACCTCTCTTCCCTTGTAAAATTAGTAACTGACTATGGTTAAATGAAGCATAAACAAGATGATGTTTTGGGAAGTATGAAGTCTCATCCTCGAAACCACTACTTTTACTTTAGAATCTGTCTTTCAACCTCAGATTTCTCTTCAACTTTGCAAAAATAATTTATATTATGTTTCCTTATTGTTTTGGAACAACTAAGAGCTCTTTTAATTAAACTAGATAGAGATAATTATATTAATAGTAGTATTGCAGGTTATACAAGATGAAAGAAATTAAATATTGAATCGTCCTTGTCTGAAAGCATTTAAGTTGAATTTGTTTGACCAAGAGAAGAAAACCCCAGAAAATAAATAACCTGAATGAGGTTGATTAATCTGTCAGCTTTACCAGCAGAAAATGCATAAATCCTGATATTACAAGCAAATTTCTTGCAGCAATAATCCATTTTTAGCTTATTCATGAAAAAATTTCAATCTAGATCAAAGAATTCGTGGAGACTTGTTACAAAATCCTGCAATAACCCAGTAAACAAATTTACAGGATTCAAAAGTTGTTTGTAAGGGGTACATTTAATTATCAACCAAAATAATGGAATCTGTTATAGGGAGTTTTAAGAGAGAAAAGGTGAAGAAGAGAAAACTAGAACAAAATTAGGTAGTATAACTTCAATTTTAGAAAAGGTTAAAAGTCAATGTGGGTTTGTATCACTTGTTAACATAGGAATCTACTATGTGCAGTTTCCAGTTTTATTAGAATGAAGAAGTGGGATGTGTATATTTTAATTGGCCGAGTGTCTAATAGAGAATGCCAGAGTGAGTGTTACTAGCATTTCTCTTGTTGCAAATTTTCCCTAAGCTTTAAGCTAGTAATAGTAAAACTGTTGTGGTGGTAAAGAACGTTTCTTTATGGTCAAAGGATTGGAGGTCTCTTCTGTTCTGCTGGCCCACATCTTAAATTTGTATTCTTTTAATTTTTAATCTGGTGATATTTATTTTATATTAAAAACTGCATTTCTTTTAACTGCAAGTATTGATAGAACTGATAAAAGATGTAGAACAGTTATCCTTTTAAATGGAAGGTTATGTATTTTTTCCTGTCAGTGGATCATAGTCTCCATTTATATTTTGTCGATTCTCATCTAACATTCTTAACTATTATGTCCTGCATTTAATGTTGATTCAACTTTTTTTTTAAAAAAACCTTAACGTCATTGCTGGATGTACTCAGTCATTCTATTAATGTTAATGTTAATCAGATATATCACATTTTTATTGAGAAATTTAAGCTTAATATTAATCGAAATTCAATGTCTAGAGCATGGATGTAATTACAGCATAGGATTTTCAGCAGCAGCTGAGAGTAACTGTTTCTTTTTCTCAAAATAATGAAAAAGGAAAGAAAAAGAGAAGGTCAAACTCATGCAGAATGTTAATATCATCACTTCCTGGACGATAGGATGATAATTGAAGACTTCTGAAACTGTTGACCTCAATAGAGCATGAATACTGCTATTGTTGAATGTGGATCATTACAAATTGCTAAAGAGAAATCATTTGTTGAGATACACTTGAACAGATAACTAGTCATTGAATCAACTGTAAAAAGCACCTAATGCAGAAGCTTACTTGTTTTTCCCTTTTTAGGAATTATTATCAGGCCCTTACTAGTTTCAAAGCTCCATCTTCAACTACCCCAATAAGCAATGAGTCAAATCTCCCTCAAAAGGTTTTGGAATGTTTGTTCAATGTTCCCATGAGTTCTGAACATGAACCAAGCACAATGAATTGGAGGAATGTAGTAAAGAAAATGCAATCACTGGGGCCTGCTGTTGATGTCTTTCCATCTATTGATGCTCAGCAGAATAACTATGGTATTTGACATTAATTTTTATTCATGTTATTTGTAATTCTCATGCATTGTAGAATCATTTCTTTATCCACTTTTGATTTGCTTCTGTTACCATTTTGCAATTTATTAATCTACTCTGCAGACAGCACACCTGCAATTGACAATGGTGAAGAATATCATCTTTAAACAACCATGTCTTGTTATATATGGATGATTAAATTTCATCATGCCTTTTTCTTTACAATTACTTCTCTATGAATTGTAGCCAATGGTGAAGAATATCATCTTCTTAGAGAATCTGCAAAGCGACACTGGAATTCAAGGGCCTCATACTATCAAAAAGTAAGAAGATTACCTACTTACAAGCACCACAACATTAGATAACATATAAGAATTTAGCTCTCTCTCTTTTTTTATAACAAAATCTGTTTCTGATGGAAGATAAACTTATCTTCAGGCTGCGGCAGCATATTCAAAGGGAGAACGGGGGCATGCAGCTTACCTTTCAGATCAGGTGAGTCAGCTGCTTTAGGGAAGAATATTTGCATTTGTATTTTAATGTCAACATCCATATTCCATCTTCTTCTTGATTTATCCATTATGATGAGCTCTTATTTTTGTAAACTAAAAGGTCAGTGTCTGATGCATGAAATGAATTGAGTAGTCATGGAGAAGGTTCTAAATAATTGATGTAGGATTGCCTAGCCTACAGCAACAACAACTAAGCCTCATCCTCAATCTAGTTGGGGTCTGCTGCATGGATTTGTTTATGTCATCTAGCTCGATCATTAACCAAATCCATTCCAATTTGAGGGATTTTAGATCCTTAAATATCACTTTTCCCCATGTTATCTTAGGTCTTCCTCATCCCCTCTCTCTTTCCACTGACAACTTATTACTTATTTGAAAGTGATAGGGAGTCCTATTATTGTTGGACTGCCTAGCCTCTCTTCCATTATTTTTTGAAAAAATTCTAATGTTTTTTTTTTCCTAGTGATATTTGTGATAAAACATTATAAGATGCATTTACCATGCCATCTCCTTTTAAATTATATAAACCTTTTGGTTTGATTTTTTTTTTGGCGATTGTTTTTTCCATTATTTCATTTGGTTTTGAATTTTTGCTTGTTAAAGGCACAGAATCATGTCTTGCATGTCATACAAATTTGTCAAAACAGGGTCATCAAGTAAGCTGTGGTTGTCAGCTTTTCTTTAGTAACCATCACCCACCTTTTTCGTTTTACTTGTGGGCTGGGTCTGAACGCTGTTGGAATGTATTTGCAGTTATGTTGGTGGGTTACAATTTAGATTCCCAGGATATTTATGTACATGTAACTGGTGAAATTTGTGCCATAAATTGTTGACTTGCTATCTTTGATTTGGACAGGGGAGGATACAAACTAAGTTGGCACAGGAGGCAGATAAAAAGGCAAGCCAGGATATCTTTAAAGCTAGGTCTGTGCATGAAATGATTCATTATTTTTCCAACTCTACATTTATTGTTGTATATCGACCATGATTTGCTAGTATTCTGCAGAAACAAGGGCATAACGAATGTCTTAACCATTGATTTGCATGGGCAACATGTCAAACAAGCAATGAGGCTTTTGAAACTTCATCTTCTATTTGGAACATATGTGCGCTGTAAGCATCTTCCTGTACTTCCTTATTTCTATGCAGACTTACCTTGATATTCAATTTTGCTGTTTGTGATGAACATGTGTGGTCTGTTCCCAGCAATTCAAACTCTCAGAGTAATCACAGGATGTGGGAGTCGTGGTCTGGGAAAGTCAAAAGTCAAACAAGCGGTATGGACTCCTACCATCCCACTTCCAGTTAATTTGCTATCTTACATTGGAAAGTTAGTTAATTGTTTTTACAAGGTTTGACGTTCTGAACTGTGGCAATGAATTGCAAAACGAAATCCATGTCCTATTGTCTTGTATTAGCTAAATTTGAATAGGATGATTCAGTGTCAGGAAAAGTAAGAGGGCCTTTCTCTAGGGTTTGTGGGAATTTTCCCATTTTAGTTTGGCTCCTGATTAGTGTAGTAGCAATTGCCTTGTTTATTCTGTAACATGATGGGTTAGCTTTTGTAATTCTCATGTTGATTTGTCACATGGGAAAACAGTGTACTACTTTACCTCTGTAGTTTTCTTCTTTCATCTTTGACAACATTTGATTTTGGAAAATATTGAGATGGAAGAACTAAAAAGAGTTTCTGACATGCAAAAGCTACCTGCTGAATCATCTAGGTCTCCTGCATTGACAATATACTGTACTTTCTGTTTAATGAATGTAGGTCACCGGACTCCTGGAGAATGAAGGTATTGAATGGAGTGAAGAAAACCAAGGAGTGTTGTTAATCAAGATTGATGGATACAAAGAGTATAACTTTCCAGATATAGATAGCGATACTGACTAATTGTATCCCAAGCTAAGCAGTCGAACACACATCAGGTTTTCTCGTTATATTGGTTAACAATCAAAAGGGATTCACGAATCAGGTACTGTAAAATCTTAAAGAATAGGTTTCAGATGTTAATATCCATGCAGTAGCTCCGTTCCTTTATGGAGGTAGGTGGAAAGATGAGCTAGACTAGGTTGCACCTAAGCTCTGGTAGATTAGGCTCTGCTAGACTATGTTAACTTGTATTTCTAACTGTCATTGGTAGATTATGCTCAGGGATTGTAAGTCATAAAGTGACCAGATTACTTCTTCTTGTTTAATAGAGTTATTGGAATTTCACTAAACAATCTTCTGTCTTCCAAGCTTGATTTGCATTGCATCACTCAGAATTTTTCTATTGCTGTCCTGTAATGCCTAAGCTGTGTAATTGGCAAAGTAATGAATTAGTCCATGGTTGTGTTACCGAGTCGTTTCCAACCATTCTGAACTTGTAATTATTTTCTTTACCCTCCGACAATATTAACGGTGCAGGTTACCATCTGGGCACAACCAATTGAAGATCCGTGATCTTACAACATGAAACATGACGTATCTTCAGAATCCAGCATCAAGGGAATTACGAGTTAAAAGAGTGACAAATCCATTACATTGTCAGAATTTCAAGATTATCAAAAGGGTAATTGTTAATTTGTTAGGAGTGAGATTAGGATAGTGCAGAATATTTAGGAAGACTTCACGACGACTGCAGTTCCTCAACCGTTGACACGTTTCCTTGTATTTTTTTATTTTTGGTCTGTTCGCTTCCTTTTCCGAAACAAAACAAGACTTGAGTCTCCGTCTCCCAAGTTGTTGGGTTTAGGTCCTTTATCAAGAAGCAGGCTTTGAGCATGTACCAACTTCGCTGATCGAAGGCCATCATGGCATCATCAGACTCTCAGAATTGACTCTTCTTTTCTTGTCCAGCACTTTTTGACATCAAACGCCGCCGTCCCACTATAATTTCATGCTGAAGGATTCCAAGTCATCGCCCGTCTCAAGGTGCGTGTCCTGTCGCGCCCAAAGCTCCGAAAATCAATCGACGAGAGAAAGATATTTATTTGTTTATTTGAACGGGAAGATAGTTGTTATTTTCACATCATTAAAATCACCGAGTCGGCCCAATGAGGCAGATCAGCGGTAAAGCGAAAACAGAGAGGTGCGCCTCTTTTTATCTGTTTTTTGAAAAAAAACCATCCACTATACACCACCAGCCTATCAATGGTCCTTTGACAGGCCAACCAAGACTCACCAAATGGCAAGAACCAATCGTTTCCAAAAACATGACTGGGTTGTCAAATTCTTCAACAACCACGGACCGCCATTTCAAATCGGGGGGCCTTCGACCCGACCCGTTTCTCTCTCACCACAAGAAATAAAATCAAGTTTAATTTTCGTTATTTCTGCTGAATAAAACAGAACCTGAGAGACGAAATCGAGGGAGAGAGAGAAAAGCTAAACTCACATATGAAGCGTTGAAAAGGCTTGAATCACCATCGCTGGTGGAGGAAGAAGAAGATCCAAGCATGAACAACACAACCGTTCCAGCTTCACCAAAACCAAACAAAAAGCGAATAAAAAACGACAGAGGAGGAGCAAAGAAGGAAGAAGAGTGTGACGCGGAGGCGTGGGATACCCTGAGCAAGAGTTTCAAGCAGGTGCAGAGCGTACTGGATCACAACAGTGACTTGATTAAACAAGTGAACGCGAATCACCAGTCGAAGATTCCAGATAATCTCGTTAAAAACGTTTCATTAATTCGCGAGATTAATGGAAATATCACCAAGGTAATGTCGATTTACTCCGATTTATCATTCAATGTCTCCAACATTGTCGAGGAACGGCGTCGCCTTAAGAATGGAGGAGAAAGCAATTTGGAAGCTCTAGCAACGAGTCTTGAAATGAAGTCCAATCAAATCAAATGATCATTCAGTTAAAGTAATCTCGATCATCTTTGCTTAATCAATCATGCTTAGTCAGTCAATTGATAATGAACTCTTTTGAGGTCTCTCGTGTTTGTCTTGTTTGGTGTCCTGGTGGTTGGTTGTGATGGACATGGAGACGGTGGTCAGGCGTTGATGATGATGGTTATGCATGCTTATGCGGTGTTTGTTGTTATGTTTTATAAGGATGCTGATTTCAAGCCTGCGGGACTGTGGTTTACTGCATTGTATGCGGACGTAATAAGGTATTTATGCTCTGTTTATTTTTATTTTATTTTATTTTATTTTATTTTTTTGTCTTACTTTCTCTTTTGCTATATTTGCTTGCAAACCTCTTAACAGAGGCTGATGGAAAGACTATTCAGTATACTTGTGTGATTGTTTGAGCATCTTCAGAAGGCCCCGCTGTTGTAACTCGGGTGTTTGCAAAGACTATTCAGGCCTAAACTTTGTAGGATCGAGTGAACTGACAAATCTTTGACTTTGCTTTTGGTGGGCAGTGCTGGTGTAATCATCTCTGCTACAGTTACTGTCTTTCCATATGATTACTCCGTGGATGGTAGTATGGGTGTTGAACATGGATTAGGAGAACGATCAAATTATTAACTCTGGTTTAGACATTCACAATAGTCTGTTCGATTTGGCCTCTGCTTTTAGATGGGCTCTTGGCTTGCCTTCGGGTTAAATTCGGCAGTCATCATCAGAGGCTAGGTCCATGCTGGTCAACTTAGTGAAAAAAAGCATTCATGTCAAGGCTAATCGATCCGCGGTTCCATGTGTTGTCACTGTATGTGAAAAACAGCAAACCCTTTTTCCAAAACCTAATTCTTCGACGGGTTAATCAATTCTTTCATCTTATTTCCTTGGGTGTTAGTTCTCAACAACTGTACTTTCCTAACAAAATCTCTGGCCATAGGATAGCTCCATAAATACTCCGACGAGCGTCTTTTCCTTTATCGACCACTATAGCGAGTTGTTGTTTCTTATTTATGTATTTGGAACTCAGGAAGTGGTTCATCTATGACGAAAAATTCTAGATGAAATTTACAGTAGAATCACTGGGAATGGGAAGATGTACCAGTTGTGTTTTCTGTTGTTGAAATAGACATGGATGGAGGAGCAAGAGAGAAGAAATGTGAACTGTCGACATAACACAGGTTATCAACAACTGGTTCTAAAGGCAGTTAGAGATGACGTTTTCAATGTAAATCTAGGGTTGAGGTTAAAGGGTCGTAGTTACAATATTCTTCTCATCAGTAGTTCCATTATCTTATTGTTTTTTGATGCTCGAGTAAGGTAAACTCGTTTCAGGATGTGGACTCATGACATGAATTTGGTCAAGTGGACAGTTCAACTTCGGGAGAAGGAAGAAAACACGGGTTGAACTTCTGACTGCCTTTTGTCGGCGTGTAAAAAAATACTGGAATAGTTGAACAGTCAGGGCTCCGTAATGCCATGTGTGCTATTGATTTTTTATTGATAGGCTCGACCACAGCCGATCTGTTGAGGCCGATCCCCTAATATTTGCATATTATAATAATAAAAAAATTAAAATAAAACGAATGGATATAATTTCATATATGAAAATTAACAACTCAACTTTGGATTTAGCCATGGTTATTTTTGCATTTAAAAAATACTTTCAAAAAAATTTAATTTTTTTATTTTCTAAAATTAAAATATTTATATTTTAAAATTATTTTGATACATTGATATCAAAAATAATTTTAAAAAAATAAAACAACTATAATAATCACACAAGGGATATGCTGCTGCAATTGAATTTTAGCTTTTTGAATCACAGTATTTTCTGAAGTTATTACAGAGGTTGTTCAGTAAGAGTTTACTTTTTAAAGTATTTTTTTCATTTAGAAATAAATTAAAATAATATATATTATAATTCATTTTCACATTAACAAATCAAAACAATACAAAAACACAAACAATTCATTTAAAGCAAAACAAGTTTCAAAAATTTGAAAATCTACAGTTAAACAGCAGCGCTAAATACCCCCACTAAGTCATAAATCTGTGTCTGATTGGATTAAAAATTATATAAATTTAACTAACCCAACATCTTCGGCACTTGGATGCCTCAAAATAAACGTGCGCCAAATAACAATCCATCACTAGTATTTCAGATGCATTTGGTACATCATATAGTTCTTACGTGAAAGCATTTCATAAAGGCCACTTAAAACATCTCTAAAATATCAGAGCACAGTTTATCTCACCTTATGCAGTCTTCTTCTACATCATGCGAAAAGAATACCCATTATCACCGGACATGCTGGTTTAGGTGGGGGAGGAGGGGAAATCGCGGACACTTATAGAGGGAGTTCACCACTGTCCACGACAACAACCTTGCTCTTGGGTGTGCCATTTTGCCTGCCTTCAGCTTCAACCTTGTAAACCACATCCATTCCAGATATGACCTTACCAAACACAACATGTCTGCCATCCAACCTGTACATGGTTTGATCATTCAGTAGTACAGACAATTCAGTATTCGATCAGAGAATTGCAGCTGTATCTCACACCAAATGTTCAAAACATAAACATGTCATTACCAGCTAGTTGTCACTGTTGTGATGAAAAACTGTGAGCCATTTGTATCAGAACCAGCGTTTGCCATTGATAAAATTCCTGTACAAAAATAGATCATGTTTATCACGCAACCAGGAGGCTGTTTATCAAAACTACCGAACATTTCACCTACCAGGTCCAGTATGCTTCAACTTGAAATTCTCATCCGCAAACTTCTCCCCGTAAATTGATTCTCCCCCTCTACCATCACCAAGTGTAAAATCACCTCCCTGGATCATAAAGCTGGGAATAATCCTGTGGAATGCACTCCCCTTGTAGTGAAGAGGTTTCCCACTCTTTCCAACACCCTTTTCTCCTGCGACAAAGAATCATGGTGCGGCATGAACCTAGCTTTTTACAATTCAGTTGCAAGAGGCTAAGATCATGGGGTCATTTTATGAAAACTATCCACAATAAAAAACTAATTGTTTTCTATTTCTTCTAAGAAAGGCCCAACACATACAGCCACTTTTATTGTTCTCTCTAGGGCTTTCAAGAATTTCCGAGGTCAGCAGTCCAGATATTCATCACCAATTAGACGAAATGAAAATGGCAGAAATGTTATATGTTCTGTAAAAAGCAAACCCAACTACTTTGAAAATAGAAAAACGATACAATGGAGATAGGAAATAATTCATCTATAGAAACGTGTGGATAATTGAAGATGCTTAGTTTAGCAGCTCACCAGTGCACAGTGCCCGGAAATTTTCTGCAAATTGGAAGCATCAACTAATTAACAACATTCTGAATCAAGATCAACAGCAATCAAGGAACCAAAAATACCACCACGTATAAGATTATACCTACGGTCTTTGGAACTGTCTTTCCAAATAGTCCGATGGTAATGCGACCTGAGAATAGATGTCATGTTTTAGTGCCCAATATTTGAGAACAAAGCAATGCAAAACAGAGAAATTTATACAGCATGTTGCTTCCACTGCAGAGTTCAACAGTTACAATAACTCCAATAATTTCAAATCGTTCCCTAAATGAATGAGGAAGTTAGTTATTGCCAACTATATTGTCCTTAGATCCAGAATGTAGCAGCACAAGAATTGTCTCACACAATCTGTTTGAAAGCCAGAACACGACAGCATGCATAAACAGAGCAAATGGGTCACAGAGGCATCTAGCAACTTCTTCATCGAAATACCCAATTGCTTCTTTTCTTTTAATATAATCCAAACAAAGAACATACCAGCTGGTTTTCCATCAATCTCAACATCAAAGTAAACTTTATGGGTAATCTCCTTCAAATCTTCCTTCGGCTTCTTCGCCTGAAAAAGGTTACTCAGATTTTCAGCGTTATAACCACAATTTTCACCAATCAATGCAATCTTCCAGTCAAAGATTAAAACACAGAAAATCAGAACAAAATCTCTTAATATTTGCCTCGATCTAATAGAACCATTATAGCCGACGGACCCAGATAATTATTAATCAACATAACTGATCTTAGGTTACCTGGATGAGAGTCAGGGTTCCGAAAAGGACTAAAGTCCACAGCGCAGTAACAGCCAACGAACCCGATCTTGCCATCTCTGCTTCAGGGTTTTTTGGCCAGTGACAGTGAGAAGCTGCAGAGAGGATCCCTTATTTTTCTTAATACAGGAAGGGAGTGGCATGGTCCAATGGAATTGTGCCGCGTGGTTAGATGGATATTTTAGTCGAACCCTATTGGTTGATAAACGTGGAGTTTCCAGGGCCCTTCCTGGCTCAAAAAAAGGCCGGCATTTGGTGGGCTATGGTTTTATGATTTGTACTTCGATCTTTCTAGGCCTTCATCCTCGAGTAGCTGGTGGGTTGATGTTTTAGGATATGATTCTTTTCAAATTTAAAATATCATCCAGTACTTTTTTTATATTAAGATAAATAGTAAAAATTAAATAAACGTAATAATTTATGTAAATTTAATTAATTGAAATGTAAACTATGAAATTATATATATAAGAAATAGACATCATGTTATCTAAGTTTGTTTTTCAATAACACAGCAATCATCTCATTTTTTTTTCTCTTTTGAATTTAATTATCACTGTTCATATATATACTAATTAAGTATATAGTTTTTTTAGTCTATTTATAATAAATATCGTGTCTATTGTTATGATAATTACATAAAAATAAATGTAAAATTATAATATTTATGTTTTTATTTAAAATACCTCTCGTGTAAAGATATGAATGATTATTTATTAATTATGTCATTTCACTAGTTCACATTATTTTGAAATAAAATAGAAGAATATAAATAAAGTTAATTACCCCCACCATCCTCTATTTTAGAAGCCACCTAGAATATATATCAAAATTACCCTTGTACACATCTCAAGCTAGCTCCCCTTGGAAACCCCTACAAATCGGTTCAGTATCTTTGGTTCGCAACATTTGGACCTGTTTATTTATTTATTTTTTTATGAAAGTTTAACTTGTTTTAATTTTTTTAAATTGTTTTAATTCATTGATATTTAAAATAAATTTTAGAAAATAAAAAAATATTATTTTAATATATTTTAAAAAAAATTGAAAACCGAACACCCTTACAATTCCTGCTCAGACATTTTGTCTCACCAAAAAGCACAAAATTGCCAAACGAGGAAAGAGTGTGACATTTTCGCGACTACTCTTGTTGCCTCCCTTTATCAGCTGGCATTCGTTTACTGTTTGACAAGTAAGCATTTCAACGAACAGCCACTGGGACAGTACATATTTGCAAGCACTTAATATTGACCACCATTTCTCGAGCAGAAGATGAGAAGAGTTGGAGTGCGACTGTACCCAAGTGGGTTCTCCCATATCCACCGCCGACTTGCCAGTTTCTCCTCCCAAGTTTGTGCTACACCCCGGAATCATCCACTTGTTTGTGCTATTTTTAGAGGGATTAGTCTATGGTATATGCTTTCACATTTGCTATAAGATTTGGTTCTCATGACAAATAATCCAAGGTTCTTTACTGCATGTTGAAGGAGAACTCATGGCTCTCCTTTGATTATGGTCTTTTAGATGGAAATATATTTATATTTTAAACAACAATAGTTACTTTTTACGCATATTGCATACTCTACACTCTAACTGCTTGGTAGAATTCTTTAGGTTACGCGATCAGGCATGTTCATTTATGTGAGACATTCTGAATTTGGATGTTTCAAGTTGCTCGCTTAGAGCTCTCCGCACTACTTACAATAGGGGAATGAACCGCATGCACGAGCCTAGTCGACGTGGAGCCTTAAATGTCTCGGGCTTAACAATTTTCTGCATCTGATCTCCTAAAGTGATTTGAGTTGGAACTTCATTGCTTTCTCCTTTTTTAGCACTATAGAATCTCAAATTCAATATGGCGAGGAGCATAAGCAGATGGAAGTAAATTTGCCCAGATGAAAATGCAAAACTATTATAAAAGCAGTGTCATTCTTGATATTACAGATCATTTAAACTACAATAACGTGATTGTAAACCTAAAATGAAACCATAAGAATAGCAGCAAATCAATCTAAAAGCAGAGAACTCAATAACTTGGTTTATTTTCTTGCAGAGTTGCATATGCTATTCCCTTATCTGATGGGAATATTATGAAGTACGAATGGGGTGTCTAAACAGAGTGTGATAATGACCTCTGTATTCTCCAGTGAACTCTGCAGCTTAAATGCCAAGAATTTTATAACTCGAGGGACGGATGCATTTCCTTGCCCCACCACTTCATTCTTTTTATCTGTTTGTGGTTCAAGGTTAATAGCAGCGACAAGAAATTCTTTCCTTTAATTCTGTAGTAAGATTCGTAGAATTACTACAAGTCTACAACTACTTTCTTCTGGCCATTATTGTTTGTTCTGAAACAACAAATGAAGAGGACGGGTGGTGAAAATTGTAGCTTTCTTACAATTTGCGCGTCCTAGATGCTCAGTTTGCTCTACCAACACTCTTGAGATGTACAGCCATTTGAAGATATTCTACTCTTTCTCCATTCCAAATAAAGCAGAATCAATATACATGGAAGCCTAAACAACATCAACTCAAGGATCTCATCTCTTTTTCTTCAACAAATGGAGCAGCCTTTCAGGGTCTGCATCTTTTGCATTAGAACGTTCATACACAGGGTGCTTGAACCCCCTGATGATGTCAAAAAGCTTTTCCAGGACTACTCACAGAATGGCATCATGTCAATGGATGGTCTACTTAACTTTCTATCAAAGTTTCAAGGACAGAACAATGCCAAGGAAGATGACGCTGAGGCGATCTTTAATACTCTCAAGCATCTCAACATCTTCCCAAGAAAGGGTCTTAATCTAGAAGCCTTCTATCGATATCTTCTTGGCGATCTGAACACTCCTCTTTCTCCATGTGTAATACTCATCTCCTCTTGCACTTCCAGAATAACACCAAACATGTTTCATGCATCCATCTTTAACATCTTGATTTTTTAAATCTTCCGTGTCATAGCCAATATTGATATATAACTTTTCCAAATACCCCCGCCCCTCTCTGTTGCGTGTGTGACTCCTATAATGGTAATTGTGTGTGATGTTTCTGAATTCAGGTGCACCAGGACATGACTGCTCCACTAGCTCATTATTTCATGTACACAGGCCACAACTCTTACCTATCTGGGAATCAATTAAGCAGTAAGAGCAGTGTTAGACCTATCAAAAAAGCTTTGCAAAATGGTGTAAGAGTAATTGAATTAGATCTATGGCCAGCCAGGAACAACGATGTGGTGGTTCGCCATGGACGGTATGGAATTAATTTTCACTTTTATCTCTAGATCTCATGTTGTGTTACTTGTGTCTGCTTAATTTATGCTCGAGGTTTGTTTTGTTTCGTAATATAAATATGTGATGTTAATTGCATCGGCTCTAGTGAACAAAGGTACGCATAATTACCTTTATGTTTCTTTTACTTCTGAAGCTATATTTAGGTTTCGGTATTAACTATTATTGTCAAAATTACGAATTGATTAGATTTCTTTTATATATGCAGGACCCTGACGACATCAGTGAAACTCCTCAGATGTTTGCGTGCAATTAAGGAATTTGCCTTTGAGGTATCCGAATATCCTGTTGTGATAACGTTTGAAGACCACCTGACTGCCGACCTTCAAGATAAGGTTGCTGAGGTGAGAGTGATTTTATATAATGGGATTTTATGTTTTTTTTATTGCTGGCATGGTTTCGAGTGTACCTCTTGTGTAAACCAAATTGGTATGTAATAGATGGTCACTAAAACATTTGGAGACATGCTGTACCGTCCCGAGACAGATGGATTAGAGAAATTATCACCAGAGTCATTGAAGAAGAAGATTTTGATTTCAACTAAGCCGCCAAGAGAGTATCTTGAAACTCAAGACAGTAACTCTCCGCACAAGTCAAAAAATTCATCAGAGGAACAAGCGGGTGATGAGAAGTTGCATTCTTCAAGAATTAACCTTTTTAGTTGCTCATCCATGTGTTTCACTAAGCAGGATCAGATTGATGAGGGAGAACAGGTTCAAGGAGAAGATGAGGAGATGACAATACCTAAATACAGGGATTTAATTGCCATTCCTTCAGGGAAGCCAAAAGGTGGATTAGAAGAATGGCTCAGAATAGATGAGAAAGACGTAAGACGTCTGAGCTTGAGTGAGCAAGAACTTGAAAAGGCTACAAGAACATATGGAAAAGACATTGTCAGGTAAATAAGATCATGTATTCAGAATAAGTTTAATCCTTCTCTTCCGCCCCTAAAAAAAATGAAGAAAGTAGCTTTGTTCATCGACAAGGATTCTGTGCTTCATTGATATAAAGCCCACATTGTTAAGTCGGGGACAGCATTGCAGTGCTGGGAGTCTTAAGACCTTGATCTTCTGCTCATTACGGAGGCAGGGCATGCTTTTCTAAATTTGTTCTAGTGTTCCTACTGATTATAACCACCGGTATTGCTTACCTTGCTTGCCATCTTAATTGTCAGTTCTAATTAGCAAGTCTAATGATTTCCTCCCCTAGGATCACCAAAAACAATTTGTTGCGGGTATACCCCAAAGGTACACGCTTGGATTCATCTAATTACGATCCTTTCGTCGGATGGAAGCATGGAGCTCAAATGGTTGCGTTTAACATGCAGGTTTGTCTCGTAGCTTCTTAGGTTGCTAGAATGAGTACTGAGACTTTGTACTCTAGGGATATCTCCGACTTTGAATTCTATTTCTAATTTTCTCATGCATAACTTCTGATTCTATATTAGAATACACCTCACTTCAAAAGAAGCGAGGATGGAATCTTAGCTTTCTGTTCCATTATTCCTGTCATTGATCACTCTCTAAAGGACATAGGACCGAACAGGACACTCTGAAATGAATACTTGAATAGAAAACCCTTATGTAACTTCATTTCAAAAGTTCTTTAGGTAGAAAAACTGTTCCAACAGTACAGCCGATGCAACAAATAAAAGCAGGCAAGATACGTATAGTTTATGAATTTCTTGTTACTGTGTTGGCTCTGAGCATTTTCTTCATCAAAAGAGATTAGGAACGCTAGTCTAGTCAAAAAACAAAAACAGCCTATTATTGTCGAGGTAAATCAGGTCCCATATCTAAAATACTAGTTCTTTTAGTGATCAATGACGACAATTCTGGAGTATTCTGAGTAAATTTTTAAGAATTATTAGAAATCTGTGGTTGTTTTGCTTTAAGATATAGCATCTCTATAACATGCAGCATGCTTTAAAATTTTCGGTAGTGTTATTATATGCTGGAGAGTTGTGCCACTATGATTCAATCTAGGAAACTTCTTCCAATAAAAGAACAGTGATTATCTGGCCACGACGTTATTTAAAATACAAAAAAACACCAACAGTGTATGAGACTACACTATCATCAAACTTTGTCTTTAATCTAAATTGGATGTTTGTATTCCTGGCAGGTCCAGTTATAATGGAATAATTATGCTTGCTTTCTTCTGCTAACATTCCATTTTCAGGTTTTACTGATCAATTTCAACAGGAAGAGAATTTTGAATTGTTTGAGCTCTATTTCAATTGACTGTTGGGACAGATGTCCGTTCTCTGTGTTATGGCCTTGTAGGTTTTCTTGACCCTTTCCTCTTTATTTCCTTGACAGGGCTATGGGAGGCCCCTTTGGATTATGCAAGGGATGTTTAGAGCCAATGGTGGCTGTGGTTATGTGAAAAAACCTGATTTTTTATTGAGGGAAAAGGATGATTTTGATCCTAGTGTGCCCTTGCCAATTTATAAAATATTGAAGGTGTGTGGACTTAAATAGTAACGGTAAATGTTTTAAATTCCACTTCTCATCTCTTTAACACTGAAGCATCTGGATCGGACTCACCTTCTAATTATCAGGTGAAAATCTACTCGGGGGAAGGGTGGCATTTGGATTTTCGCCACACACATTTTGATCCATATTCTCCACCTGACTTCTTTGTAAAAGTAAGATGATCAATGTAAATATGTGTGATAATTATTAAATGTGCCGAGTTTCAAGTCACAAGCTATGAAAATGTTTCACTATCAGATTCTGTACTTGTTTGTGATCTTTGACATGCCAGCAGTTTTCCCGAATTTCTTATGATCGTCTTAACGCATGTCACTTGCATTACGCACTGGCAGAATAGATCTCCCTCTTTTGGAACATGATCATGGAAAAAATGTTGCTTCTGATAACCAGTTACTGGATTCACAGGTTGGAATTGTTGGGGTCGATGCTAGTGAAACCAGTAGAACAGCGGTAGTTAAAAACAGCTGGCTACCGGAATGGAACGAGGAATTTAAGTTCGAATTGGCTGCTCCTGAATTGTCAGTGCTTGGGATCGAAGCCAATGACGATGATAAATATGGAAGTCATGACTTCGCAGGCCAAACATATTTGCCTATATCGGAGTTGAGAACTGGTATTCGAGCAGTTCCGTTGCATGATCGTAGAGGGGTGAGATACAAGAGTGCAAGGCTTCTTATGAGATTTGACCTAAAAGACTCCCGAGAATGTTCCGAGTGACAAAAATCACGAGGTTGATCGTCTCCGTTAGCGGATTGAACCAGGGAGGAACTAGTGCCTGTATATATACATAATCAGGATCCAATTTATTTTTTTTCATATTTTAAATATTATTGGCTAGTGTTGATCTGTTTTTACGTATTTTTAGAGTTTTAAGGGTCAAATATTAAACTTACCGGTGATTTAAGAAACTTATTTAAGATTTTATCACAACATGATCTTAAGAAACTTCTTTCAAGATTTTCAACGGACCTTGTTTTACAGGCTGGGAGCTGTTTTAAGCCTTGGCATTTGTCAGTAAGGCATTAATCGTGAAGCATCTGGGATTATCGATTCACGAGAATGAGAAGGAATTCATGGCTATTTCGATGGTTGCTGAAAGGTGGAGATATTATTTGGAACACGATCAATTCCTCTTTAAGGCTGATAGTGAAAGTCTGAAAATCTCCTAAAGCAGAAGATACACGCTCCATTGCAGAGGAAAGAGGTAACTAAGTTGGTGGGTGCTGCTGCACCTCACGCTGACACAAAATTGTGAGTGTCTGGAATGCCAAGTCATGTATTTTCACAGCACTGCAGCCGTAGATTCTTTCCAATAATCATACATTTTCAAGTCTATTAGACCACAAAAATAAATTAAAACGACGGGAGCCCCACGAAGTATAAACATGTTACAGGGAACTAAACACTATCATGAATGCAAAAAGGTCTATACTGAAGGTGAACAGGTTACTTTATGTCATCATAAAATCTGTATAAAATTTATGCCATGCCGGCGCGATGCTACAGATTTGTGGCATGTTTATATATTTTGGTGGATATATATATATATATATATATATATGATTACAATCTATAATTTTTTAAGAAAAAATTATAAAATTAAATTTTTAATTAGATTAATATTTAAAAAATTAAAAAAATGAATAAAAAAAACAAAATGAATAAAAAATATGTAGGAAAATATTATAACAATTTATAGTATTTCATGACAAAATCTATAGTTGTAATTCTCAACCAGCTCAATATTAAAAATAATAAAATTAATAAAGATAATTTAAAAAAACATATAGAGAAATATTATAGCAATCCACAGTGTTTTCAAAAAAAATCATGAAGATAAATTCTCAATCAGCTTGATATAAAAAAATAAAACCATCAAAGATAATTCTGAAAAAATAAAACAAAAAAAATCATAAAAAATATGTGGAGAAATATTGTAATAATCTACGGTGTTTCAAAGAAAAAAACTATAAAACTAAATTTTCAACTAGCTTCATATTAAAAAAAATAAAATCAACAAAAATAATTATAAAAAAATACAAAAAAAATTTTAAAAAAAGGAAGAAGGAGACAATTTTGGGAAAAAAATAGAAAAAAACATGTGAGTAAAATTAAATTTAAATTATCAACCAACTTGATATTAAAAAAAATAAAAAAGATAATTTAAAAAAATATGGGGATAATTTAAAAAACATATGTGAGGAAACACTGTAATAATTTATGGTGTTTTAAAGAAAAAACTACAAAGAAAAATTAACAAAGATCATTTTAAAAAAAAAACAAGAAGAAAAAAAATCATTACAAAAAAAACCATGTATAGAAACATTGTAGTAATCTATAATGTTTTTAAGAAAAAAAACTACATAACTAATTTTTTAATCAATTCAACATTAAAAAAATAATTTAAAAAACACAAAAAAAAGACAAAAAAAACAAAGAAGACAATCTTGGGAAAAAATATAAATCCTAAAAAAAAAATTAAAAAACAATATGGCATGGAAAAGCTACAATGCTTTCTCCACGTCTTTTAAAAAAAATCATAAATAAAATCATATAAGAAAGATATTGTAATAATCTATAATGTTTTAAATCAAAAAATACAAAATTAAATTTTCAACAAAATCAATATTGAAAAAAATCAATAAAAATAATTTAAAAAACAAAGAAATAAAAAAGAAGAAGAAGACAATCTTGGGAAACAAATGTGAAGCCCAACAAAAAGGGAAAAAACAAAAAAAATATGGGAAAAAAACAAAAAAAAATATAGGAAACAAATGAAAAAAACATATGGAGTAGAAAAGGTTACAAAACTTTTCTATTTGTATTGAGTTTATGTCTCATTTATTTACAGGGAAGTAATTTGTTTTAGAAAATAAATTTTAAAAAAGTAGATTACTTTTTAATGTTTGGTAGTGTTATGAAAAATAAGTTGAAAAATATTTTTTTAATATTTATTTATATTATAAAAAATAACTTATTAATATTTTTTAATTTTATTAAAGTAATAAAAAACAAATCTTATAAATTAAAAGGTTGAATGAGAATAAAATTGATAAAAATATAATTTTATAAAATATATCAAATAAAATAAATAATAAAGATCAAATATAATAGATAAAAAAATTAAAAAAACTATAATTATAATTATATAAATTATTTTAAATAAAATAAATAATAATCAAAAGAATAAGGATTAAATTAGATAGATAAAAAATTTAATAAAAAATGATAAGATAAATTAAATAACAATCATAAAAATAAAAATAAAAATTAATATAAAAATTAAATTAAATCAAATTTTAAAAAATAAAATTTTTAAAAAATCAAACAAAATGTATAGCAATTAAAAATTTAAGAACCAAATTCAATAAATAATATGATATTTTTAATTTTTTCAGAACTTGTAGAAAGTGTTTTTCATCTAAAATAAAATAAAAAATAATAATTTTCTAAATAATTAAACTAAATTTTTTTAAAAAAAATATTTTCATTAACCAAAACATATTTTTTTATTAATTAATTGTTTCAATAATAAACAAATTAAAAAAAATAAAAAAATAACTTCCTCAGAATCACAAAAGCAAGCGCACTTACAAGTCAAATCTTCTCCACCAACAACCTTTAATTCCCGAAAAGACCCGTTGGTTTTTGTACTTTCCAAAATACCCCACCCTCTCCATCTTTACCATCCTATGTTCATCCCCATCGCGCGTGCCTCGCTGTTATTTCATCTCCTTTTCCAGATTTAACATAATTTTCTAGATCTACTATAGTTTTCATCAAATAATTTTCACAGATTTAAAATTTAATCCTTTTTTCTGTCAAACAACCTTCACTGAAGTGTTTGTTTGTGAGATAATTTTTTCTAATTGAGATTTGTCAAGAGAAAAAAAAAATATTTATTTGTTTTCATACTTCCCAGAACACCTCTCAACACTCATCCAGGTATCCCATCCGTCCTTTTTTGCTCCTTTTCTCTTCCTCTCACCTTCATGTCCCCAGAATTGTTGGCTTGGCATCCCTCAAACTAGTTCCCAAATCTTCCTCCCACCACATGCATGTTTTCTGTGAAACCATTACTGAATTCTGATTTGGATAAATAAGTTTCTTTCTTTTTAGTTGTTCTCGTATCAATATATATTTTTAAATACCATGCAAATTGATATATGAATTAGTTATTTTTTTTAGTAATTTAATATGCAACAATAACTTTGATCACGGTTTTAAATACATATTTATTACTTATTTTTAATTATAATTTTAACTAAACATATACACCCAATAAAAAATATCTTTTGAAAATCAATTTTTTTTAAGAAAAAAGGCAGGTATTAATTATTGGATGATTTATACTTCAAAACATCTTTTTTTTTATTTACGTGTGATGTCCGGGTCAGCTTACGCGCATCACGATTAATCCACACGGCTCACTGAATATTCTACAAGTCCA
Source organism: Populus ilicifolia (assembly GCA_015708895.1). Lineage (NCBI taxonomy): Eukaryota > Viridiplantae > Streptophyta > Magnoliopsida > Malpighiales > Salicaceae > Populus > Populus ilicifolia. The sequence goes on from SRLM01001075.1 coordinate 231,727, forward strand.
ATAAACAGGTAAGGCACCACGAGGATAATAAACATACATGATAAAATTCAAACCCCTGATACAAAAAAAAAAACAAGTTTCTTTCACCGCTAGCCTACCCTACAAGCTCACTTGCTACTTCAAAACATCCTTGTTTTGCCTGTCCAGTGTCCACCACCTCTTGCATCCCATCTCAGCTTCTAGATAAAGGCAAACTTTTCCTAAGTTCCTGCATTGAATTAATCATAACCTGGGACGTCATCTTGAGCTATCGCTGCACCTGACCAGGGCCACGTCGAGAATGAGGGCAGAAGGGTGGAGGAGAATATATAGGTTTTTGCTTGCATCACATCGTACCACGAGCTTCAACCCCCGAGGAAGCCCTTTTGACTCTTCTCCATTTGTATCAGCAACCTTGAGGTCATTTCCAATTTGAAACCCAGTCTTCCAGGATCTTAATTATGAATGAACGTCGCAGTTCCTTGTGAACCCTTGTGGATTTTGGCAAGCAAATACTTAAAAAACCTTGCAATCACTAAACCCTAGTTCTGTAGGCTCTTAACCAGCAATCACGCATGACTACTTCTGGTCGGAAATTTAGCATGTATTTAAGAACAAAACTGATCAATTAGGTTTACAAGGATAAATTAAAAAACTACCCAAGGATAAATTGATCATGGCCCGAATGGTCATCGGCTTCTCGCATCGGATCCCTCACCAGCTAACCTTTATCTCATTAATTAACTCTTCTATTTGAGGAATGAGGCGCTAATATAGAACATTCAATTTTCTATGCCTGGCCCATACCTAGTTGACGTTGTTTGCTCGTCGGGAAAGTGAAAGAAAAAACCAAGGCGAGCTACATCTGGGCTTGTCAGGGGGTGCAACCTCAAATCGTAGGTTTCAATCTCTCCCTCTTCCTCTTCCTCTTCTTTGTACCAGAAGAAATTGATGTGTATTTGACCGCAATAACTTATGAATGTATTTCGCTCGTGGTGCTTGAATCTATCTAGCTCGAGCTCCATCTCCCCACCCAGGTTTTTTTTTTTCAAAAAAAAGAGTAAAATACATGCAATAAGAAACCAAGAATTGGTTCATTTTGTGGCGCAAGGGACCTTAGCAGTTTTCAGTTAAAAATTAGTGGACGATCGAACATGCTCATCGAGAATCTTACAAACCCAGGATTTATCAGAAGGATTGTTGTCTTCTTTGACGGTGGCGGGCTACCTCAAACCTAGGGTTGGCCAAGAGAGTTTGGATTTGAATAGTAATATCACAATTGCAGCAATTCTACTTCTTATGATTCCATTTATAAAATTATTATTCTTCCAGGGTTTTGAGATAACCTGCTTACTGCTCTTCTCTTATGCATAGCAAATGCTTGAAAGAAAAATGACAGATCACCCACAAAACACCGCCCCATTTTCCTTTCATCATTCCTGGCCTCCTGTTTCTACCTCCCCACTCGAGTTTTTTTTGTTTTTGTTTTAGGAAAGGAAATGGTGTCACATCAGGGTCCATAGCGTGGCATCTTGTCGACAAAGAAAACACCTCCCCTAAGCCAAAGTCATCGCTTCTCCTTCTATGGCTGGCTTATGTGAATAATTGGCTCTCAGCTACAGAGGAGGACACAGACAATCCTCCGAATCACATCAAAATATCTCAAGCCAATATGCTTTGATTGATACGTCAAGATTCGATTGCACTGGCTGACTAGGTACCGGTGAAAGATCAAGTCGATTAAAATAAAAGGTCAATTACGACAAGTAATTTTCACGACAATATGATATATCCTTTATTATTTTTTTATTAATTTAGGTGTTTGAACAGTCTATATATATGTTAATTGGTGAGGGACCTCCAAATTCATCATAAGAATCGATAGTGATATCTTTGAAGTCGGAGAAGTTCTTGATTTTTGTTTTTTTCTGTGGAAAGTTTTCGGTTAAAACACTCTTTAATGTGTAATACTTAAGATACTTTCACATGATCAAATTTGGATAAAACATGAGAGATAATATATTACATCTCAGTGTTAAAAATACTTTTTTTCTATTTTTATATCATTTTAAAATTCAAGTGTCTAAAATAAAAATAAAGATCTCAAATGTATTTTTTTAAAGAAAATCACTATCTTCCTTTCGTTTAAAAGTGACCTTGCAATGCTACAGGACGGAACTTCAAAGGAACACGTTTTCCTATGTGCAATGTCTTATCATGCCTGCTATAAATTTCGAACCTTTTGAGCTGGCCTGACGATGGAGAAATGGAAATCCACTTGGACTCGTATGAAACAAACTATACGACAAGATCCTCGGGTAGCCCTGGTCTGGGCTTAAAAGAGAGAAGACGGCAGATCTAGGAACGGACAATTAGTGGAAAAAAGGTGTCAAAAAAAATGTGATATGCTACTATTCCATTTCAAGCAAAATCCACTTTACAAAGAAAGTGAGGGTTAATTACTTGACTCCTCCTTTTCTCCCCCTTTCTCTATTATCATCACCACTTCGAAGAATAAAATCAGTCCTTCCATATCCACTCGCCATGCCTGCGCCAAGTTGAGAGATGCAACGCAGTGATGAACTAACCTGTTGGTAGTGGGCTGCTTGTCAAAAAAGTAATCCTTTCGAGAAAGAAACTAGAGTTCAGATCTTATATGTATAGACTATGAGAACCAGATGGGATCTTCATTGACTGTTAAGTTCTGATCAGTATTTTATAAAAAAAAAAAAAACAAATCGAAGAGGGAAGCTTTCTCTCGAGACAAGAAAATCGGTTCAGCGCCAGATTGATGAATAATTGGGGCGTGTTTCTGAAGTTGAAAAGCAACAGATGGTAATGGTGATTGGACGTTGCAAGTGGTTAGTGTAAGTCCAAAATAAGCTGTCACAAGCAAGTATCTTTTCGCGGTGGATGGCCCTCCTGCGGGTTATTGAGGTCGAGGGATAAGAAAATGAAAGCGATGGAGGATTTGGCTGAAGATCCTTGGCCATCCAACCACCATTATAGGAGAGAGAAAGCAAATGGGTTTGTGTTTTGGGACACCAACTATTCCAAGATCACAGTTCTGCCTCTTGGCTCGGCACATGTCCAGTATAAGCACAGTAAGGTTCTGGTGGATTAGGACCACGATGAACTTTAGGCTTGTAAGAGGAGCATGTGGGAATAAAGTTTATTAAACAAGTTGACTTGCATGCGCCTGTAAAAAAGAGGTGCTTCAACTACCTTTGGCCACCATGAGAGTTAAAAAAGAGAAGAGGAAGATGTGTTTTTTTTCCTGGTGCAAGTCAAATCAGTTTATTTATTTATTTATTTATTTTTGTTTTATTTTTTTTTTGTTTCTGACCATCTTTAGATTCAATGGACCTTGTGGATTATATTTCTCGTTCAATGGATATTTAAATGGAAAAAAACCCTCCTTGCGTAGCTCCTTGTTCAAGGTTCACCGAATGTTTCTTTAACAAAGAAGATATTATTTTTAATAATTTTAATATGCTGGTGTAGAGATTTAGAGTATTTCGGAATATTTATCACACGTACGCCTTCCTCGAATAATGAGTGCCAAAGCGATCGATTTCAGATATTTCAAAGCTTCGAACAATCCAGTTAATTCGATTCCCTTATCTCAATAATTTTCACTTCGACACGTACCGGATAAATGCAGATTTCACGTGCTTTGGGATCATCCTTGTGCAATTTCATCATGATTGATACAAAAATTGTCATGTTGCGTGCCCCGGTTCATGGAGTTCAATTTTAGTTCACCTTCGAGTGAGAATTAATTTATTTTTACCGTCTTGGAGTTTAATTTAATCCACTTCATGTATATTTCGAGCATCCATGCTGGAAGAGAAACCGAGTGAGTTGTGATCCCGGATTTTGAAAATAATAGCTTTTGTTATTTTGGCTGGAACAAAAGCTTGCCATTTAAATGAAATGAAAATCATTTCAGGTGTTTACTGTTTAGAGTTGCCTGTGGTGTGCCTTCCTAGGGTTATTTTGTTTTTTATTATTTTAATTATTATTTATTTTGATTTTAATGTTTTTTAAAGTTGATTCTGTTTTTCAATTTATCTTCTTAATATTTTATTTTATTTCATTATTTATTTTGATCTCGTTCTTTTTATTGTTATTTTTTAATATTTTTTAATTTTATCAATCAATATTTTATTTCATTTAATTCTTGTATCTAGATTGATCCTTATTTTTTTATTTTTTATTTTCTTGATTTATTTTATTTTTCAATGCTTATTATTTTTTTCATTTAGTTTTTTATTTTCTATTCAATCTTATTATTTTTAGTTTCGGATGATTATGAATCTTGCTTTGTAACTTTTTGTTGTGTTTGTTTTTTATGGGATAATCCTAGTCTCAATATCAAGTCACATCTTTCGAATATCAACGTAATTTGTCTTCGGTTTTTTTTATCTCTTTTAAAAATTTTCTTTTCTAATATTAAGCTATTGAATCTTGAGTTTTGTGATCTTCTTTTCTTTCATTTATACTGGGTTATCATGATCTTATATTTCGAGTCATGGACATTAGTCAAGTTAGTCTGGATTGACTTGGTTTATTTAAAAAAAATAATTTGTTTTATTCTGTCTTTTATTATTTAATTTATTTAAGAGTTGATTTTTATTATTTTATTCAGTTTTTTAATATAAGGTTATTTATATTTAATGACTAGAATTTGGTATACTAGCTCTAGTTAGGATTTTTTGTTTTTTAAAAAATTATTCTTTTTTTTTCAACTTGACTTTTAATATTTGCTTTGATTATAATTGAACTTTAATTTTTCTTTTATTAGACCATTCGATTTTCATTCAATTTTTGTTTTATTATCAAACAAGATAGTTGATATATTCTAAGAATATTTAGATGGTATTTTTTATAATATTGAGAAATATTCATTTTTTGATTAGTTGTTGTTTTTTTAGTTTTTATTATTGACTTTTCTTGATTATAATATTAAATTAACCAATATTAAACACTATCTTTATTTGATCATCTTTTCATGTTTTTTTTTTAACCCGGTCCGCAGCGTGGCATATAACACGAATCTAGTGTGCTGTGAAATTGAAAGCTACAAGGCCATTTTTATGCTATACCATGAATATCCTACGGGTTTTACTGTTTGTTTTCTTTAACTGCAGCGAAGAAAGAAGTTGAAAGATAACCATCTAGGTGATGGCCAAGTGGTAAGGATTTGGGATTAAGGGGTTTGCTCCCTCTGTAATCTCAGGTTCGAGTCTTTGGTTGCTCATATGATGGCCATTGGAGACTTATATGGTTGTTAATTTCAGGACCCGTGAAATTAATCATGGTGCGCGAAAACTGGCCCGAACAACCACGTTAATCTAAAAAAGAAGTTGAAAGACGCCACGGTGGGCAAATTCATTGGAAAAAAAAGAGAGTCAAATCAAATGCCTTTTTTCCCGCATCCTCCACTTTCAAGAAGGGAAGGGACGAAAAACTATTTATGGTTTTGATTGGTTTTTTTTTAAAAAAATAAAATTATTTTTTAATAAAATTATTGTTAAACAAATTTATTAAACATAGAAAAAATAAAAAAATTATCATGTAAGATTTTATATATTAAAAATATTTTAAAAAAATATTTTTTTTAAAAATAATTTATATATTTTTTTAAAAAATTACAGATAAATTATATTGACGTTTTTAAAAATTAAATTCACCTAATATCTTTAAAAAATAATTATAATATAAAAAATGCTAAATAAGCAGGAAAAAAACACAGATGGAGTATTAATTAAAACATAAACAAAATAATTAATTTTAAAAATACACAAAAAATAAGATATAAATTTATTTTAAAAAAATTAGCAAAATTAAATCAGACGTTGTTGGGCATGGCAAACAAAGCCCACCATTTGGTTTATCAAGCGACGACCCGTACACAGATATGTTGAGTCAGCCTAAGGATCCAAGCTTTTATTTTATTTTATTTTTTAAATTAATATGATAGACAACATATCACCTGTTTTAGTCATAAAAAATATGTCACCTATATTAATAGGCAACATATCATCTGGAGATCCCCATAATCCGACTATTATGGTTGCCAAGAAAACAAGATTCTAATTTTTTTATAGACAAATTTATTTTAATCAATTTATGACATGAAATACCTTAAAAAACACCGTAAAAATCTTGTTAAATAAATCCATGGCTTTTGAAAATGCAAAAAACCCACAATCTACCCAAGATTATATTTTTTTTTAAACACTTTAAGGTTTAAAAAAATACCTCATCCTATCTCCCTTAATTTAACATAAAAATTAATTATTTTAGTGGTTGTAATTACCACCAACGATCACTTTTTTTTATATTAGAATTTGACAGCTTCTATTAAAAACAGTTAAAATAAAAAATATTTTTTTTTAAAAAAATAAAAAGACTAGTTATTTAATAGCTAAAAAACTATAGAGGAACTAAAATGAGCTTCTATAACAAATTTTAAAAAATCTCAAGTGGTTATGTTGTTGAAAACAATGTAATTTATTAAACTTTTCTAGTAAATTATGTTGTTTTGAAAAATATAATCTTTATATTTTTTTTAAAAAACCACTAATTTTAGCTATCTTTAACAATGCAGCACAACAGCTTCGTTATTTTTTTTGGATATCGTTAGCTTTGCCAATTTGATAAAATATTAGATACTTCACTTATTTTTTTTATGGGTTAAAATTGTTTTTTTTAAACATGGGTAAGTGGAATATTTTAATGAGTTTCTATTTTTACACATAAAAATTCAAAATATAGATAAAAAAACTATTTGAATATCTAATTAAATAGATCCTTTTTTTTTTTGATTTGAGGAGATCTCATTCTTTAAAAACATATTTTATGGATTCAAATAACATATTTTATGGATTTAAATAAACGGGTAAAATCCTAATTATTTCAAGTTCTTATAAAAAATAAATATTTTAACTTAAATTTAAGATATATTATGCAAATCTCAAGTCCTTTATCATCATGCTACGTATTTTGAAAATCTAATTAAATATATTGCTAATCAATCATCAATGTTAATAAAAAAATATTAAAAATAATAAAAAATAATAAATATAAATTAAGATATCTAATTTTATAAAAATAAATATTTAACTATCCATATCTATTAAGTTTGTTCAATAAAATTATTAAAAGATAAAAAAAATATAAATTCTAATAAAATTAAGTGAATAAAATAAAGAAAAAAACATTATGCAATGCCAGATATATAGGAAATATAATAATTTCAAAATAAATTTTTAAAATAAAAAATATATAAAAAATAAAATAATTTTTAAAAATTAAATATAAAATAAAACTTTTTTTTTTCATAGAAAACCATGTTCT
>SRLM01001075.1:239416-272250 GCA_015708895.1 Populus ilicifolia
CCTATCAATTCCTTTTAAAATTTACTTTTAAAAAAATAAACATAAATAGAAAAAATATATAGTAGGTGAATATATATATATATTTTATCTTTTTATGAACTATTTTTTTATTATCTCAATTTTTTATATTTATTTATTTCTCTAAAACAATGAAGCTTAAAACTAATAGGAAATTTTTAGTTACTTTATCAATATTATAATTTTTTAAAATTATTTTATAATTAGATAAACTTAGAGTTTTTTTTTTTGCCATAAATGAGGCTGTATTTTAATATATCTTTTATTTGAAAATATATAAAAATAATATATATATTTTAAATTTATTTTTTAATTGTAGCACATCAAAACAATTTAATTTTTTTAAATAATTTAATTTTAAACGATTAATGTTTTGCCGCGCTGCTAAACTCACCATTAATCCACTAATTTATCATGTGAAGAGAAAATTGGCTGTCCGAAACAATAGAAGAAAAATGCGTGGTGGTGCAGGCTCGCAGGGTCCTCCTAAAATGCTAATTAATTAAAAAGACATCCAATACCAAATCTATCGCCTTATCAAATACAATCTTCCCATATTCCATCCTCAATTGAATACCCAAAAAGCAATGACACTGACTCCTGCCATCCCCTCTCCCCTGTCATTATTGCTCCGTATGGCATGCTTCAGTGGGCACAGCATCTCTCTCTCTCTACGCCTGAAGAAGAAGAGGAAGAGGAAGAAGAAGAGGAGTGGAGGTAAATAAAACCCACGAGAAGGAGAGAATCTATGCCGAGACTCAACGGTGAGTTTTCGTTTGTTCCCTTACTTAACTAACCGGACCCACACGCCCAGACTCGACTCCACCTCACCTCTCCCCCCTCTCTTCATCAATAAATAATTCATAAAGCTGTTGAAGCAAACAACACCTGTCCTATTTTTTATTACACCCTTAAAATCGTAAAGAAAATTCAGACCTTATCTTCCTCAATATATATACACATATACACGCACAGGTCTCTGTTGGCTAGCCGGCGATGCCGACGCCGGTAGTCGTAGCGAGGCAATGCTTGACAGACGAGGCGGCGCGTGCTCTAGACGAAGCCGTTGCGGTGGCGCGTCGAAGAAGCCACTCCCAGACGACCTCTCTGCACGCTGTCTCTGCTCTACTAGCTCTCCCGGACTCAACTCTCAAGAACGCCTGCTCACGTACCACCTCGAGCGCGTACTCCTCGCGCCGCCAGTTTCACGTCCTCGACCTCTGCGTCGGCGTCTCTCTAGACCGGTTGCCATCTTCGAAGACGCTCGAGGAGGACCCACCAATATCGAACTCCCTGATGGCAGCGATCAAACGGTCACAGGCAAATCAACGCAGACACCCTGATAATTTTTATATGCACCAAATTCACTGTAACCAGCAAGCGGCGTCGGTTTTGAAAGTTGAAATGAAACATTTCATTTTATCGATTTTGGATGATCCGATTGTGAGTCGCGTATTTGGGGAAGCCGGGTTTAGGAGTTGTGATATAAAGATGGCAATAGTTCACCCGCCAGTTATTCAAAGTTCGAAATTCTCACGGGCCGGATGTGCCCCCGTATTTCTATGTAATTTACCAGGCTCGAATAGTACAGTTCCGGGGCGACCACCCGGGTTTAGTTTTCCGTTTAGTAGTGGGCTTGATGATGATGTTGGCGATGATGATGTTTGTAGGAGAATTGGGGAGGCTTTAGTGAAGAGAGAAGGGAAGGGAAGAAACTTATTGCTTGTTGGGGTTTGTGCAAGTAATGCTTTAAAGGGTTTTGTTGATAGTGTAAATAAAGATAACAAAGGAGGCGTTTTGCCTAGTGAGATTAGTGGGGTGAGTGTAATTAGCGTTGAAGATGAGGTTATTCATTTTGTTAGTGAAGGAGGGGGGGACAAAGAGAGGATGAGGTTGAAGTTTGACGAGTTGGGTCAGGAATTGGAGCGGTGTTCGGGTCCGGGGATTGTTGTGAATATTGGAGATCTCAAGGTTTTGGTCGGTGAAAATGTGTGCAGGGATGCTTTGAGTTATTTAGTATCGAAATTGACGGGTTTATTGGAGGGTTTTAGGGAGAAAATCTGGTTGGTGGGAGCTGCAGATAGTTATGACACATATTTGAAGTCTGTAGGGCGGTTTTCCGGCGTGGAAAAGGATTGGGATCTTAGGATTCTGCCTATTACTTCTTATAAGAGTCTCATTGGAGGTTTTCGCACGAAATCGAGGCGAGTAGTTTTATCCTGTGATAGCTCTTCTTTTTTGTTACGTCAAAAGCTGAAAATAATGTTATACTTTCGTTGGATTTTTTTAAAAATTTGGATGCAAGAATTTCTATGCAGGGTGGTGGAGTCTAAGTTTGATGTGTGCATTTCTGATGGTTGCATAATGTAGGAAGAAGATAGGGGAAGGATATGGCGGAAAAAGATTGGCATGAATTTGATATTTTTATTTTATTTGTTAATGATTGTTTCCATGAGCCAGAGTTTGCTGCTGTTTTAGACTTATTTAATCGTTCTAATTTGTTATCTTGATTACATTAGTATGTGCATTTTCTAAGCTTTTTCTTTACATATATATTTTTTTGGTTACTAGGTGGTTCTATTCCTGTGTGCTTGTTGTTAGTTATATTGCTTGTGTGCCAAGTATTACCATGTTCAAATTCTTGTTCCATGAAGTCAAATTTAGTGTCGATCTTTTTACTTGTGGTTATATTTTTCATTTTTATCTTTTTGTTGAAAATGAGATATGACACCATGTTAATGGCTGGTGATATTCAAAAATCAATTATGCAAATATGTATGCTGTGCATACAGTTTAGCTTCTGACCATCTTTTACCCATTCAATCTCACAGTTACCTGCTCATGACACTTACAGCTTGTTGGGGTCTTTCGTCCCGCTTGGTGGGTTCTTTTCCAACCCATCTGATTTCAAATTTCCATCAAACAGCATAAACCAATCAATCACTCGTTGTCACCTTTGCAATGCAAAGTATGAGCAAGATGTTGCTGCTATTCTGAAGATGGAACCAACAATATCAGTTGCTGAGCAGTACTCAGAGAACTTATCTTCTTCGCTACAAATGGCTGAACTTGACACGAGAAAGGCAGTGGACATGGTCAAGGTGTGTCACTCCGTGGATGGAAATCTTTGACTTAGCTCACCATGCACACACAGCACCCTATGTATTTTCTGTTTTTCTTTGACTTAGCTCACCATGCACACACAGCACCCTATGTATTTTCTGTTTTTCTTTGGTATTAGTGGCAATATTTATGGAAGCGTGTGCTTCATCTTCAGTGCAGACCAAAGATGACGGTACTTCATTGAATGCTAAAATTTTGGGTCTGCAAAATAGATGGGATGATATTTGTCAACGTCTCCATCACGCTCAGCCATTCTCCAAATTTGATGTTTCCCAAGCCACATCCCAGGCCGCCATTGCTGAGGGTTTTCAGTACCTAACAGGTAGGAAAGAGAGCAGAAGCAATAGTAGCAGCAGAGATTCATCACTAAACGAGAATCAATGTGCATATCTAAATCTTGGCGTTTGTTTGGACAAGCAAAAGATCTTTCCAGGGAAATACTGTACGGTTTCCGAAGTTGAGAATGTTAATCACCAATCTAAGCTACTTGAAGAAGTTCCAAGATGTCAGCAAGAAGAGAAAGAGAGCCCTTGGTTTACCCCGAACCCCATGGCCAATGTGAGTCTGCCTGCTGACAGGACATCGTCTTTTTCTGCCACTTCTGTAACCACAGATTTGGGGTTGGGAACACTTTATGCATCAAGCACTCGAGAGCTGATTACTACAAAATTATGTGACCCTAGGGAGCATCAGGAGCACTTCTCAGGTTCCAGTTCTGTGGAGTATGATGACAACACCTCACTTCAAATTGCACAATCTTCCTCCTGCTCTGGCCCCTTTTCCGGAGGGCAATTCAATTTAAGAAATTTCAAATCAGTGGTGAGAGCTCTTTCTGAACAAGTTGGCTGGCAAGATAGAGCCACGCTTGCTATTAGCGAAGCTGTATCCCGCTGCAAAGCTGGACATGGAAGACACCATGGTTCAAATTCCAAAGGAGATATTTCGTTTGCTTTCCTTGGACCTGACAGAATTGGAAAGAAAAAAATGGCATCAGCACTTGCTGTGGTAATGTTTGGCAGTATCCAAAGCTTCATCTCCGTGAATTTGGGCTCCCATGGTAAGGTTAACTCATCAAACTCAATGCTTGAAAGCCAGGAATTACGTGATGATGAATTAGGGAGGTCGACAACTTTTGTTGATTATATTGCCTCAAAGTTGAGCAAGAAACCCCATTCGTTAATCTTTCTTCAAAATGTTGACAAGGCTGATCCTTTGGTCCAAAATAGCTTGTCCCACGCTTTGAGGACTGGTAAATTTCCAGATTCACGTGGAAGAGAAGTCAGCACCAACAGTACAATTTTCGTGGCAACCTCAACAATCACAGTGGGTAATACAAAATTACTCTCAGAGAAAGAAACCGTTAGGTTTCCTGAGGAAATGATACTCGGAGCTAAAAGCTGGCAAATGCAAATATTAGTGGAACATGTTGCAGAGGCTGCCACTAAAAGCAGTCGAATGAAGGTTAGGATTTCAAGAGAAGTAACCTCTGCAGTCTCATCTGGAAATAAAAGAAAACTAGATGTAACCAGTGACTCTATTGAGCAGGAAAGCACCTGCGAGTCTAGCAAACGGGCCCGTAAGCCATTGCGATCCTATCTGGATTTGAATCTTCCTGTAGAAGATACAGGAGAGTGTGCCAACTGCAGTGACAATGACAGTGACTCGATTTCTGAAAGCTCACAAACTTGGTTGGAATATTTTTCTGATCAAGTGGATGAAAAGGTGGTATTTAAGCCATTTGATTTTGATTCTCTTGCTGAGAAGACAATGCAGGAAATCAGCAAACAATGTCAGAGGGTATTCGGATCCGAGGTATTGCTGGAGATTGATCATGAAGTCATGGTACAGATACTGGCAGCTTCTTGGTTGTCTGAGAAGAAGAGAGCGATGGGGGATTGGATTGAAGAGGTTGTTGGGAGAGGGTTCAGTGAAGCCAGGCAGAAATCCCAAGCTGGTGCCCGGTTTATTGTAAAGCTAGTTACTTGTAAAGGCCTTGTGGTGAAAGAGCAAGCTCCTGGAATATGCCTGCCTTCAAGAATAAATCTGTGAACTGATTTTTTACTGATTAGTGTTTCTTGTAATTATATGTATAGTAGCGTATAGCTCTAGTATCTGGAAAGCCCTTTTGGTCATTGATCCCAGAATCTATTTTGTGCAGCTATCATTGTGTAACTTTTTAGAATAACTTTTTATTTTAAATATTTTGTGGAAGAAAAGGGGGTGCCTCTGAGTAGGTGGCCCTTCACTCGCCAAAGCAATTTCAACTATCAACCATGCCATACTTGAAATACAATTACAAATGACAGGAGTTTCTCCTAAAAAACAAGTGCATGTCGAGAATATCTGAAAAGCACAAGAACAAGTTGATGGATTTTCCTGCATGTATCATGTTAGTATTTCAATTTGTCTAGTGCGCCAGGTGGTGACAGGAGTTTCTCCGAGAAACCAGGTGCGTGTCGAGAATTTCCGAAAAACACAAGAACGAGTTGATGATGGAGTTTCCTGCGTGTATCATGTAAGTATTTCAATTTGTCTAGTGCGCCAGGTAGTGACTCCACCATCAAGTAGAGAGGTTCAGGCGTGCAGCACCATTCTATGTGCTCATGATAGCTACTGTGATAACAGTGGTAGAGAGGGTTGATTTTGCTTCAGGTTTGCCCGGCAATAGCGCTAAGGCAAATATGGATGAAAAGATTCAAGACTTTGAACCATTCCATCTGTTCGGCCCAACCAAACTGTCCATCTCCTTCAACACACACACAAACATTGTATTTGCAGCTATGGTAAATGGACAGAAAAGGCTTGGCATCATTTATGAATCATCAGAAACACTTTCCTCGCTGCCTCCTGGAGGAGTCAAAGCTCGGAAGATTTATCCCCATTTGAAGATCGCAGGCTTGCAGCAGGGCGAGTTCAGACTCTCTCACCATCATGTACAGTCGGCCTGTCTAGAACAAAGACAACCAGGCCCAAACTAATTGAAAGTATTATATTTGAAAGCTCCTGTTTGCCTTTTTTTCCTCTACTAGATAGTTGAAAGCATCACAGCCTATATAGCTCACTGGATCAACAACTTATTTCTTTCAACATCCAAAACCCAATCGGTGTTAGGATAGTCCAGAGCGCACTGCCACCTTAATGGGGGCAGCATGACAAGCTCCCATTGTCTGCGTTTTTTTTTTTTTGTTTTTTTCCCCTCCTGAAATTCTGCGTTCTCAATTATCACTTCTTCCGTATTTCGTGAATATTTATTTATGCAGCCGTGCCCACGACCTTTTTCCACCCTTCAGCTATTAAAGCTTGATTTATGCATCGTGACGTGTATTTTCCACTTTGAAATGCCCCTTGCAGACAAAAAATAAACAATACAAGGAAGAAGAAGAAGAAGGCTAGGCATCCGGAATCACACTGTAAATTGATTGACAGGTTGAGAATGGAACGAGGTGGGATGAGCCATGGCCATTATTATGACGCGTACACTGATTTAAATATATTTTTTTATTAAATAAAATAAATAATGCTAATTTATATAATGTTACTGCCATGTATCTGTTCAATATATTATGAGATAATTTTTATATATTATTAGTTTATAGCTAATATTGCTTCTCCTTGTCATCTAGTTTTGCAATATGTAGTCGCTAAGGAGCTCATAATGCGTGTCTGACAATAAAGTGCATAGTGTTTTTAAAAATTATATTAAAATAATATTATATATAAAAAAAACCATGCAAACATTCTTCTAATTCAGTTAAAATAAACGACAGAACAATTCAAATGCATTCTCATGGTTTGAACCATGCTTCTTTTTTCTTTTCTTTTTTTCTCGGGTAGAGGGTTTTCTGTGATCGTATAGTAATAATCATCGGTTTGTTTCTTTTGGAAAATAGTGTTCGTCCGTTACAAATTCTGAGTAATTCCTTCTTCTTGTTTCTTTTATAATTTCTGAGTAATCTCTCTTATAAGTAATTTGACCATGAAATAATCATTCCGTGGTGAAATCTTACTAAAATTGCTTCACCAGTGGATCCGTCGTGAGGATCAGAAGTATATCTTAAACCTAATTAGAAAGCTGGATTATGGGTTAGTTGGAATAATGTAATTAACCCATATTTTTTTAAATATTAAAATGATATTGTGGATTTGCAAGTTAATATGCCAACTACTGAGCTAAATTTAATAACTATAATTATATATTTATACAACAAACATATATATATATATATATCTGACATGTTGATTATAAATATTTTTAAATGTATTTTTTATTTAAAAATATTAAAATAATATATTTGTTTATTTTTTTAGAATTTTTTGATATCAATACATTAAAATAATTTAAAATTTTAAATAAATATTAATTTGAAGTAAAGAAAAAACAAAATTTGTTTTTTAAAATATAAAAACAAATAAAAATTAAGGTTTGATTAAATATTAATAGGAAGATTCGGTGAAGGACATGTTTGACAAGCTTTTACAAATTGTTTTAAGTCTTTTTTAACTTTTAATTCAGAAAAAAATATATAAGTATATCGATTTAAAATAATCTTTCATTTAAATAAAAAATTGTTACAGTTAATCGAATTTTAAAATTTGAACTTTTTAAATTATGAATTCTAAATTAGACTACATTTCTTCTTTAAAAAACATTGATTTGAATTATTTTTTTGACCAAAGTACTTCGAAGTCGTTTTAATATACTATTGTAATGAACAGTATCAAATCCTTGATTTTGTTCAGACAGAAGACTATATCTATCGATGTTGCAACCACCAATGGAGAGGAGGGTTTGGCAAGAAAATTCTAACATGAGCATTCTCCGTCGTCATCCTGTCTGTGCTTGTGGTCCAGTAGACTGTGGCTTTTGGTAGAGGCTAGCTTCTTGGAGTTTTCCGTCAACGGAACCCTGGGAGAAAAAGTCCGAGGCGGCTGGCTAAAGAAGTTACCAAGTAACTGTGACGCAGAATAGCCATTTAAAATCTGCAGCGTGGCAAAGCCAAACTGATGTCCTTTTCTGACTTTTCAGCTGCATGCCAAGGAGTCAAGGACCATTCTGATTGGTGAACTAAGCAGTGATGTCATCATTTTTAAATCAAAGCTCACCGCTTTGGAAGTCCGTTCGACCTATCAATTCTCTGTTTCTTCATCCCTCTTTTTTCTCATGTTTATTTTTATATTTTTAAAAAATTTAATCTTATATTTTAAAAATTAATATTTTTTAATATTCTTACTAATTTTAATTTACTGATATAAAAAATTATTATAAAAATATTATTTTTATACTAGATAAACAAACATTTTAATAAATTATTATTATTACATTTTTGAACACTTTTTTTATTGTATAGTTATACAAGACTATCATTTTGCGTGACTTTTAAATCTAGCCTTTTTTTATAACTTTTAAACTTTAACTTTATATTGTCACTTGATCATATTTGTAATTGTTAATTGTATTTTCTTTTTAATAATAATATGAATTTATATTTTTTTATATTTTATATTATTTTAATATGTTGATAATAAAAATAATTTTATATATTTTTTAAATAAAATTTTTAAAAATTAATTTTTATTAAACTATAGAGATGTCTGGGCTACAAATACTATGGCACATTCATTGCTTAAATTTAGAATTTTTCTCCTAGATGTTAAACATCTGTTGATTTAATTTTTAAGTATTTATAGATTCTGTTTTGAAGTGTGGTTGTTATTACTTTTTAAATAATTTTTTATGTCAAAATACATGCTAATGATATTTTTTTATTTTTAAAAAAAATTATTTTTGATATCAGCACATTAAAATAATTTAAAAATACTAAAAATATATTAATTTAAAGTTAATAAAAAAAATTAAATATTTTTAAAAATACTTTTAAAATATAAAAACAAATAGATATTATCCGTTGTAATATAATTCTATTTTCAAAATTGATCTTTCCGGGTACTATCACTTAGAATCCGATTCACGGTAGAAAGATCCTATAACAATTAGGATGCATGTGTTTTATTTTTTATTTTGTGAAACTTTGATCATATGATGGAGATTTAGGGTTTAATGGTAAAATCAGCCATTTTAGTGGCGCATTAACATATTTTTATTTTTTTATATTTAAAAAATATTTAAAAATTTTTATTTTTAAAATTTTAAATTAATATTTTTTAAAATATAATGATATTAAAAATAAATTTTAAATAAAAAATATTTTAAAAATAACTATAAGCACAGCCACGATTAACCTATATCCTTTAAATGGAAGACGATGTTTTACTGGATTTCAAAGACAAGCAAGGCATTAATTTACAGGAAGTGCGTTGTATATTATTTATTCTATTTTCCTCAAACAAAATATTAAAATAATATATATATTTTAAAAAATTATTTTTAATATTAACACATTAAAATAATATAAAATCATAAAAAAATTAATTTTAAATAAAAAAAATTCAAAATTTATTTAATCCATGTTTGGAATACAATAATACCTAACAAAACACCCCCGGGTCTTCTCTCCTGCGGATTTGCAAGAATCTCTTTTCTCCGTCCCTGTTGGCTATCGACGAAGTTCATGAGTGTTTATACATACCCATTACTCTTGTATGAAAGAAGAGAGCAAGATCCCATTTGCAACTTGTAAAGCTAAAAGGAGCAACAATGAACAAAATAAATTATAATTCAGAAACAATGGTGGTTGATGTAGTTTTCTGAGATGTTTTACCCTGACTAAATTAAGCACTAGTAATTTGAAATGTATACATGTAGAATTAGGCACCGACTGGAAGGAAGTTCCAAACATGTTTCTCGTTGAAATTTGAAATTTATTTTTTAGATTTTTTAAATTATTTTGATGTAATAATTTAAAAAATAAATAAATAATATTTTTTATAAACAATCTTTAAAAAATAACAACTAATACAATCTCAAAACATACATTATTATTGCTGTTCAAAGACCGAAAAAAGTCTCCCTGCTAGTCCTTGCAGCCGTGCTCCTATTCAATTGGGGTGATTAATAAATACATGTTCTGACTAATACACTTTAACATAAAAGCAACTTTTCCATTCCACAAGTGACAACGACATGATCAAAGCTCTCTCTGACCCACTTGGGGTCCTGATCACCATATCTTTCATGCAATCTTCGATGTCGTTTAACTTCTTGTGGGGTCGTTTTTGGAAGCACGCCATGGATTTTTCATCATCATATTCAATTAATCATACTCAAGTTAGTAAGGATTCGAGATTAAGGTTTGCTTTGCAGATGGTTTCAAGTTTTGAGTTTTTAGTTATTTATATGTTGGATATTGAAAGTTTATATGGTTATTAATTTTAAAACTTCTGAAATTAATCATGGAGCTGATAAAAAAATCATAGTACAAATTGGGATTTCATATCCACGCCTTTTTCTTTGTGGTTTTACATCTTGTTTTTTAATTTTTTTTAAAAAAATTATTTTAATGTATTAATATAAAAAATAGAAAATATTATTTTAAGAAATCCACTCAGCCGTTTCCTTATTTGAACAATCAAAGATGTCGAATCGTACATGGATGAGGAGAAAGAGAGGGCATCCTAGCTACTAGCTAGCATAGCATATCTAGGTGGAGGCTACTATTTACGAGGAAATTCACAGGAAAAAAGTTGGCAATGAAGTGGAGACATTAGCTCATTGTGCTTATCCAATTGCAAGGAAATATCCCGTCGGTTTTTGTCATGCAGCTGATGACTAATCCCTTCTTTTTTGGGTTGAAATATAACAATCCATTTCTAGCCAACTTTTGTTTAATTAAAAGTAAAGCTGATGCTGATATTTGAGCTTTAAGGAACAGTTTATTATTTATTTCAATAGTATAGTTATTGTATTATCCCTGATCATTTTCTTTTTTACTTTTGCTTTAGGAATATCTTTTCACATGATAGTGAATATTTTTTGGGAATTGAATAGGGTTATTTTAGTAATTTTACTTCTAAATACACAGTAAATATAACTCTGAAATAAAATAATTCAAAGCTCTATGGAGAAGTGCCCTTTTCTATTTTCATGTTTGATTGAATAATGAAACTTCAACGTTACCCATGTCGTTCTAATTTTTTAGCCAGAATTCAGGAGCTTTGTAGTAATTTCCTCATGGTTTGATTGTAATTGTTGATTGGTTTTGGGGACATTTTTGGTTTTGTGCAATTAAAAAAAATCAGAAAAACCAAACATTACCTGTGCCATGCCATGCCAGGAGCCTCACAACCCCTGCCAAGACAAATTTTGATTGCACAGTTAAATTATGGAGAATGAACAAAGGAGCTAGTGTTCCTTGTGTCTCAAATCAAGAGAAGCTAATTGCATGTTTTCAAATCGTAAAGATTATGTTGATGAATTTCTCAAATCACATGGGTATCGTTTCCATTGAAACCTTATGTGCATTGTTGGAATATATACTATATTTTAGCAAGAGTTTTTAATAAAAATAGATATTTATGTGTTGATTAAGTAAAAATAGCAATTGTTCAAAGTCAAACATGAAAAAAATATTAAAATTGATCATTAATATAAAATAAATCAACTTGGTTTAAAAAGTCATGATCAACTAAAAAAATAATAAAATAAAAATTTATGTGATCTAATAAAAGCTTAAATTTTAGCTAAGATAAAAGTCTTTGATGGATTAAAGATTTATATGACTATCAAGAAAGAGATGTGTGATTAGTACTTAAAAGTGCATTTTTATAAAAATTTCATATCATCAGATTGCATTCAAAATATCATTAAATTCTCTAACTTAAGCATGTTTTGATGTTTTTATCACTAAATTCTGCTCATATACTTATTTAACAAGTTTTTAGAAACTTTTATTTTCACACACACTTTAACATATAATTGTGGGTTGCACATTATATTATTATATTATTTATGTTTTTTTATTAAAGGTAGCAATTAAGATAAATGGATAATATATAATTCTTTTTAAAAAATAATAATAAAATAAATAAATAAAAATATAGATTAGTTTAGTTTCATGGCTTTTTTGACCTAAACAATTAATCCTAGGGATGTTTTTACACCTAAAACTCTAAAGTCAATTGACTTGGGAGCTATTAACACAGTACTTGTTACATGGGTTGAAAAGAAAGCTTAAGAAAATTAAATATTGCACTATTTATATTTTAATATCTGCAGCCCGCGTTATTATGTTCATAGAGGTGTCTCAACATCTAATGCTTTAAGATAAAGTGGTCACGGAGTCATTAGCCTAAAGCTCGTTTCATGAGTTAAAAATGCATTGTGTTATATATATATATATATATATATATATATATCAACTCAAGAAAGTTAATCTTAAACATTAAAATAAAAAAAATGTTTTCTTCTAAAAAAAATTCCATAATTATATGTTGATATATTAAGCACCTAGAAAGGTTTATTAATATTTCGATTAAGAAGCATAAAACAGATATATAAATTTAATAAGAATTTGATTATTTGAATAGATTAATGGAAGTTGAATAATAAATACCTTACTTTCTAGATTTTGTAAATTATTTTTCTATTTTAACATTTTAATTACTAGAGACTAGTAATAAGTTGGTTAAGGGGTATGATTAGCACTTAAAAATGCATTCTCATTAAGGATTTATATCATTATATTGCATTCAAAGTTTCATTAAATTCCCTAACTCAGGCATAATTTATAATAACAAGTCTAATAATATAAATACTCATTTTAAATATAGGTATATCTCACAATTTAAAGAATTGATTAAAGTAATTAACTATTGAAAGTGAAAGGATAAAGAAAAGTCTAAGTTTAGAAAAGAGATGCTAGTTCAATTCAAACTGGAACACCATTTAGTAATTAGGTTATATATGAAGTTATAGATTTTAAATTTTAGTTTGGTTTATATGAATAGAAAGCTAAGACATAATCTAAAAAATTCATGAGAGTCTAAGACTCAATTTTTTCATTTGGAGTCCAAATCTTTGCATTTAAAAAAAAATCTAAATTTATCTTGCAACCTAGACATTGTTTCAGTGCATATTTCAAGTTCTAGAAGTCCAAATAAACTTTTTTTTTTGGTGGAAAGCTAAGATAGATTCTTACAATTTTCATGAAGATCACTTGTCAAATTCTGATGTTAGAAATAACATTTCATCCATAAAAGAACTTAAGGGCTATCTACCATGTTCACTAGAAACACTACTCAATATTTTAGCCATATATCGAGCTATATTGATCCAAATGATATCAAATTTGATGAGTGAAAAGATAAGATAATTTATAACAATTGTTATGAAGAACACTTTATTAAATTCTAATTACATCAATGTCATTTCATCCAGTTAAAATATTTAGGTGCTGCTGTCCACCAAGTCCACTAAATCAATAGGTGGTCACTGCATCAATAATCAATCACTAAATGAATAGTTTTGAATTTTAGCCTATAAAAAAATATATTTGCCATTTATTTAGGTATCTTGGTTTTCAAATTAAGATTATTTTCTTATTTTCTCTTTTGGTAATTTTAAAGTTTTATTTCATGTTTTATTTTTATTAATATTTTATTTATACTTTTCATTTTCTTTGCTATTTTTAATTAACTTATATTATAATTATGTTCTTATCTTGTTTAGTTATGTTTTTTTTTCATTATGTCTAGCTAAATTAATTATGTCATGGTAAAAGTTTTTTACTGATGGTGTTAAAATATATATAATATAAACTCAATGTGAATTTCAATGTTTATATATAGAAAAGTTTGTTGTTAATATGTCTTATCTTTTTATGTTATCAATTCTTAGTACCTTACTTGTTAAATTCTTAATCTAGATTTGTGTTGTTTAACACTTAGTTCATTAAATGCTTGATCATTTATAGTCTTCAGCTGACATCATTGTTATGAAAGGAATTTGGTTTGTTGTTAATATAGCTAGCATCACGAATTCCTGATAATATTTAAAAGTATGGTGTTACTAAAAGATGATAATTAATATAATCATATTAAAAATTTATAATAAACTATTAAAGATAAATCATCCGATTGAAATCTTCTTTGTGTATGGTTTTCAATTCAGTAATAAAAAAAGTTTATACTATACTTATTTTTAATACCATTAGTGGACCCTCTCTCACTCTCTCTCTTTATATATATATATGTATATATATATGTGTGTGTGTGTGTGTGTGTGTGTGTGTGTATGATCTTTTTATGGATTAATTTCGGTCTTGTCGAGTTATTTATTATTTTGACACTCTTGCACTTGGGATAAGATATAAATTCTTTGATCGTATCAATGTGCACAAATAAAAATTCAAACTGTATTAAAATTCATAATATAAATTCTTTATTTTATATATAAAAAAAGGTACATGCAAGATAAGGATTAGAAGTTTACATGAAACTTAAACTCTATACGGGTATCTAATTACCAGAGACAGTAGTCAGCTCCATGTATATAATTTGTTTTTTGTAATTTAACCTTCATTTTCCTTCATAGTTTTTACAAGTTTTATCTTTTTTTTCTTTCTTTATATTTTTGTATGTATTAGTTTATTTTGCATTCCTCTTTATTTTATAAGTAAGAAACTATGTGCTCCATTTGATATGAAAAAAAAAACAAAAAATCAGTTTCAAGTTGTAGCCTCTTTAGAAAGAAATTATGCACTCCATTTGATTCAAGGTTGATATTTGTATATGTACAAGGTTCAATTTCTAGTTATAATCTCTCTTTGATGAAAGAAAGAAATAAAGAATATATTGTGTATTAATCTATATTATTTATCATATTGACACATTCAATTAGTCTTATTAACATATTAACATATTAGTCATCATGATCTCTAGAAAATAAACTTGTAAAAATGTCATTATTATGATTCATAAACAATTGGTACATGCAATTAACATGAGCTAATTACATGGTTATAAAAAATTTAACAACCACTTGCCAATATATATACTAGTTGAGCAACTCTAATTAAATATTTTAAATGATTGTTTTTCATTGCCTAACTCTATTTGCTGACAAATAGTTGCATATGAGCTTGATGATATTGCTCTTTATATAACCTGTAACTGTGGCATTGTTCCAAATATCATTGCATCCACTAGTTTCTAAAGGATACAATAACATTTCTATATCAACTTAACATTGTACATATTGTTTTCTAGATATTAATGGTGTAGTTAGGTGGTTATAACCACTGTTGATAAACTCTAGTCAACCATCATTGACTCCTACTAAAACATAGCCCTTTTATCAACAAACAAATTTGTCTCATGTTGATTTAAGACTCATTTAATTAGAGATAGAAAATACAATAAACATAACTTACCATAAAAATATTATGAATTTCAATAAAACCATGCATGTTATGACTGATCAACCTAATCAAATTTAGAGTGAGTTAAGGTATCGTCGGTTTTTCATACAAATACTTAGAGAGTAAGTATCATGATATCTTATAATAACAAACACTTTAATATAAATATATAAAAATCTTTAAGTATATCTTACGTATCATATGCTTATGTAGCAAACACAACCATAACTTTCATCAACATTGAAATACACATATGAGATGTCACTTACTTTGGAGGTGTATAAATAGTCTCAAACCGTTTACATGACCTAACATCCTTGTCCATAAGCAACTTAACTTACATTTAAACAATACAATGCCTTATAGGTTATCTCTAAACAAGGCAATGTTAATTTTTTTATACTCTAATGACTCATTAAGGACTAACAACCAAAGAAAATGATTAACAATATTGAATTAGCTAAACATTTATAAGAGGTAAGTCAAGATATTAAATATGTAACAAAGCCTACATGTCATTATTCATGCCCTAAATGGATCGATCAACTTTAATCAGTTCATAAAAGGATTCATATATATATATATATAATAAAATAATGAATCAATAAAGAGGATGTCACCAAATCCACTGATTAATATGGAGATAATGCTGTTAATTTCTCTGTGAAAGTAAAGCTATTTGGTTTTTTATTAATCAAAAACTACATTCAATTGGTTTTCTATATTACCATTTATTTTTATTGATGGTTTAAAGGAAATAAAAACTTGTTTTTATGAGTATTTTTATATAATATAACTAGAGATAACATTGGTTGACTTTACCAAGATTGTTAAAGACCTAAAGAATCAAAAAAAAGTTATGTGTTGAATTTCATAACTCCCAAAACTAAAAACATTACAACTATAATAAAAGCAAAAATCAAGGTAATCATGGAAGAAATACAATGAAATATTAGAAAAGGGTTCATAAAAAGACTAAATATACAATCTTATATATAATTTTGCTTAATAAAAAGATGTTAGGATATTAAGTAGAAACAAATCCACATACTGGGACTTACCTAGTTGACTACTTGAATAAGATCATAATGGTTCATTTGATGATTAACTTAAACTTTGATGATAAACTTGAAAAAGTTCAATAATAACTAATGTTGGTTACAAATATTAAAAAAGGTGAACCATTTGAGATTGTCATGCTAATAAAGTTGAAAAAGGCTTGCAAACCCACTAATAAAGAAGCAAAGCATACTAAAATGATCGATCAGAAAAAAAAATATTTTTTTAACATAAAAAAGTTAAAGAGAGAAAAATCAAGCTTATTTAAAACTACACAATCCTCGTTACAAAACAAACCAATAAAAATAAATAATATGAGTTACATGACTTATAGGTACACGACACCAATAATTATGTTATACTCGAAAATCAATTCTATGGAACATGAGAATCCAGTTGCATTTTTTTTAAAAAAAGATAAAGATGAATAATGACTATTTCTTCAATGTGACAACATCTATGCCTAAGCTAAAAGGACTCATTCACAATGAGAAATTAAAAAAACAAGGTATGGATAAAATTAATTACAAATGTTATCATTGAAAAAAGGTAAACTAGTAATGACAAGGCCAAGGATTTGAAACATAAAGATTAGAAAACACAATTCTGTATACAGGGTATAAAGGTGAACTACTAGTCATACCATCCTTTATAAATGATAAGATTTTAAGGTGAATCTAAATAAAGCATAATTTGATGATAAGATAATATTTTTATACTTGAAAGATACGGTTACACTAAGTGACATAAACACAAGATACAATAATAGTTATTGTATAGCCAACATAATTTTTGATGAAGTACTTATGTATAGATTTCAAAGTAAATGGCATATCAAATTCCTTCATTTGGTCTACAAATCAAAGACTATTGTTTACAATAAAAATAAATAGTCATGTGTGAACTATTTAAAAAATAGTAATTATTTTTTATTAGATAAAAATATAAGATTAAAATCGATTATCAATGATAAAATCAATTGGATATAAAAAGTAATGATTAATTAAAAATAAGTAATTGACTATCATGATAAGAATTTACATGATAAATAGAAAAGATATAGACATATAAGAATTCAAATTATTATAATTCATAATATAATTTCCTTACATGCTATAAGCAATTTATATATAATTAGGATTGAAAGTTTCCTAAACTTAAACTTTATAACAATGTAAAAGAAATCATCCAACTTTTACACCTTTTATTTTCCTTTATCTTTATGTTTGCTTTTTTCTAGATTGGTTTGTTTAGTATTTCTCTTTCTTTTCAAGGAGTCAAAATCAAGAGTAAAACCTATTCGCTCATGCTTGATATTCAGTTAATGTGCTATTTATATAAATATAAAGAACCTATTAATGTGCCATTTATATTATATAATTTATCAATCATACCTTGTTAAAAAAAATCAATTTTAACCTTTAGACTATTCGCAAGATTTAAATGCCCCTCTACCTAATTTATTTTGTTAAAATTAACAGTTAGATAGAGAGCACATAAATGATTTTTATATGAATCGATAAAAATAATTTTTAGATAAATAAAATAGGAAAAAAATATAAATCTTGATGTGGATATCTAAACCTGAGTAAACTCGTACATGTTTTTTTTTGTTATTATCTAGTCCTCACTTCTTTATTATTAAATATAATTTATCTATGAAAGTGATCAATTTTTAATTCCCTATATTATATATATGTTTTAATTATAATATTAAGTTTTCAAAATGACATTTTAATTTTCTTTTTCAATGTTAAAAAACACACTTATTGAGTAGAAAAACTTTCTTCTTATATTTTTTAAATAAAAGCCACTCTTTGCTTAATTAATTTTATTTAATTTATAAAAAAATAATTAAATCTGATTCATCCACTTTTTTAATTTTTAAAAATTACATAATTATATAAAATAAGTTATTATTTATCATGAGCAATTTATTTTTTCACATTGATTTAATGAAATGAAACAAACAAGCTTTTAATATAATTACAGTATTAAGAAATATTTTAAAATTTATAAAATAAAAAAAATTTAAATTATAAAATGCTCAAAGGGATATTTATAAAAATAAAATTCAACTTGATTATGCCTTCGTTTTTGTTTTCCACGTCACTCCTGTGAAAGATGAAAAATTATCTAAAAGCCCAATTATTTGCGTGTCTCTCTGCCACACATGACCTCAAAGTTACATTTTGAAACAGACGACAGAGCTCTCTAGAAAACATCGAAGCGCTTGTTGCATGTACCATAGAAGAGCGATTGGAGTTTTTTAAAATTTTTATTTAAAAAAAAACTTTAAATAAATATTTTTTTATTTTAATAAAATAAGATTAAAATATTACATTCTAAAAAAACCACCGTACGTCCGCCTATACCTTCAAGAGTTCATTCCTCAGTGTATAATTTTGAAATCCGGCAAGATTCAACAAATCAATTTAAAATCCAGTTAGTTTGAGATTAAAATTAGATTGAGCTTAAAAAAAATTTGGTATAATCTAATAACTTATTAAAACTTCAGTTATAATTTATTAATTTTTTATTAAAAAAATATTATTTTAATTTAAAAAAATAATTCAAGTGGTCTAATAACCCGATTAAAATCCAAAATCAGAATCCCGACCGCGCCTGGAAACTATCCCTCGGTGGCGCTTTTTCCTTACACTTAAAGAAACAATATCCAGCTCAAATTAACAGCTCGTTCACTCTATAGAGAAAACAGCTAATCATCGCAGCTTTATGCCCTCGCTTTCACCAATATAACTAACTTGTTTTATAACCTTACATCACAGGTAGTGGGTTTAGTATAATTAAGCAACGAATCGGATTAAAATCATGTCGACGGTGCAGGTACGTCCACGTCATCCAAAAGAGGCCACAAACGCGAAAAGCGTGACAATCAGGAATCTCGATACGGTCACCTTTGGGTGAGGGCAGTTTCTATCGGGTTCTCAACACGTGGCAACCTAACAATCGATACGGTTAGATATTGAGAACCTCCTGGCCCCTACCTTCCACTCACACAAAATTTCATCTGCATTTACATTTGCATCTGCATTTCATTTTCCTTAGAGGGAAACATAAAAAATAAATGAAAAAAAGTAGAAGTAAAAGAATATAGGAGGAGCCATAGAAGAAGCAGAGGGTGGTTTCAAAGACGCAGACCTTTTGACCTTAACAAAAGCCCCATTAAAAGAGAGAAGCCAAAAGGTCTCTCTTTCCTTCTTTATTGAGGTTTTTTGGCCTTTTGAAGTTTAATAAAAGGAGAGAGAGGTTAATTAACTTGAAAAAAAAAAACCAGAACAAAGCAGCTCAGGGTTTAGTTCAGTTCTTACATTCAAGCTCTCATACTCTTACATTTGAAGCCAAGGTATGTATTTTCTTATGTTTGTTATGATTCGATGATGATGGGTTTTGTTTGCCTTGTTGGGTTTTTGACGATACTAGGTTTGTTAGAAAATGTAGGTAAAAGAGTGGGATTCGAGTTGTGGGGGTGATTACTTTAATATTTATTGAAATTATGCTAGAAACAATTTTTGAATTGTTTTCTATTATTAGAAACCAGGAAGGAGGGTGTGTTAGATGGTGCTGTTGTTTTTGTTTGGATTTTAACTAATTTCTCTCTGTTTTTTTTTTCCCCGCTTCTTGAAATTTTTCGTTTATGATTGCTGCTGTTTTTATTTGATGGCCCAAAAATTTCAGAAATGTTTTTTAATGGATGTTTTGTTTAGAATTTGATGGAATTTATTCCTTAACGAAATTTTCTGTCACTTGTTGTCTCTCTCCCTCTCCTTGTGTTTAATGGAAAACAACCTAAAAACCCGTGCTTGTAAATGTTTTTGAAGGCTTTATTTGTTTACAATTCTGTAGAAAAGAGACTTTGTGGATGCTCTTAAGAGAGAGACTTTTCGATGTGCAGTGGTTCAAAGAGTAAACCAACACATACTGGTTTCAACATGGAGAATGAATCTCAAAAGCAAGATGGGGTTTGCTATGATTTCTCTCTTTTGCTCGAGTTGTCTGCCTCGAATGATTTGACCGGGTTTAAGAGAGCAATTGAAGTGGAGGGACATGATATTGATGCGCCAGGTTTGTGGTATGGAAGGAGAATTGGCTCGAAAAAGATGGGGTTTGAGGAGAGGACACCCCTCATGATTGCTGCCTTGTACGGAAGCAAAGATGTGTTGAATTATATATTGGAAACAGGTCATATGGATGTCAACAGAGGGTATGGTTCTGATGGGGCCACAGCGCTTCACTGTGCTGCTGCCGGCGGCTCTTCTTCTGCACATGAGGTTGCCAGGCTCTTGCTTGATGCCTCTGCTGATCCTAATTCCGTTGATGCCAATGGAAATCACCCTGGTGACTTGATTGCCCCTGTTGTTGAGTCTGGTTCTAATTCAACGAGAAAGACCCTGGAGATCATGTTAAAGGGCGGCAGTAGTGGTGAAGAATCATGTGTTTTGGCTTATCAAATTGTAAACGAGATGGATGGGCTGGAACAGCAAGAAATTCCAACGCCAAGGGTTTCAAAAGACGGGCACGAGAAGAGAGAGTATCCTATTGATCTGACACTTCCTGATATTAAGAATGGGATATATGGGACTGACGAGTTTAGAATGTATACATTTAAGGTCAAGCCTTGCTCAAGGGCTTACTCTCACGACTGGACAGAGTGCCCATTTGTGCACCCTGGAGAGAATGCCAGGCGTCGTGACCCCAGGAAGTACCACTATAGCTGCGTTCCATGTCCTGAGTTTCGAAAGGGGTCTTGCAGGCAGGGTGATGCCTGTGAGTATGCACATGGTATATTTGAGTGCTGGCTTCATCCTGCTCAGTATAGAACTCGTCTCTGTAAAGATGAGACAGGTTGCGCTAGGAGGGTGTGTTTCTTTGCTCACAAGCCTGAAGAGCTTCGCCCCTTGTATGCCTCTACAGGTTCGGCAGTGCCTTCTCCTAGATCCTACTCAGCAAATTGTTCAACTTTGGACATGAGTTCTATAAGCCCACTTTCCCTTGGTTCTCCATCTGTCTTGATACCATCCACATCAACCCCACCAACTCCCTCCGGTTCCTCTTCGCCTATCGGTGGATGGACAAACCATTCTAATGTGGTGCCCCCTGCATTGCAGCTTCCTGGTAGCAGGTTGAAATCTGCATTGTGTGCTCGAGATATGGATTTAGACATGGAATTGCTTGGGCTTGAAAGTCACCGTCGAAGGCAGCAGTTTATGGATGAGATTTCTGGTCTTTCATCTCCCTCCAGCTGGAACAATGGTCTGTCCACTGCCTCAGCTTTTGCTGCCTCTGGTGATCGAACTGAGGAGTTGAATAGGCTTGGAGGAGTGAGGCCTACTAACCTTGAAGATATTTTTGGATCCCTCGATCCTTCAATTTTACCTCAGATGCAGGGACTCTCACTGGATGCTGCAGTAGCTCAATTGCAGCCTCAAACAGGGATGCAGATGCGCCAGAACATCAACCAGCAGCTTCGGTCCAGCTATCCCACCAACTTCTCATCATCTCCTGTGAGAAGATCACCATCTTTTGGAGTTGATCATTCTGGAGGCGCAGCAGCAGCAGCTTTGAGTTCAAGATCTGCTGCCTTTGCAAAGCGTAGCCAGAGCTTTGTGGAACGAAGTGCTGTGAATCGTCATACTGGGTTTTCTTCACCATCATCCTCAGCAAACGTAATGCCTTCTAACCTTGCTGACTGGGGTTCTCCTGATGGAAAATTAGATTGGGGTATCCAGGGAGAAGAGCTCAATAAGCTCCGGAAGTCCGCTTCTTTTGGTTTTCGAAGCAATGGTAGCAGTTTTGCTACAGCTGGTGCCTCAGTGCCAGCAACTGTTGATGAGCCGGATGTTTCATGGGTACAGTCCCTGGTGAAGGATACTCCTGCAAAATCTGGGCCATTGGGTTTTGAGGAGCAGCAGCAGTGTCATCTTAACATTGGAGGTTCAGAGACGCTCCCAGCTTGGGTGGAGCAGCTGTACATGGAGCAGAAGCCATTGGTGGCTTAGAAGCAAATAGCAGCCCCAATTTGGCCCGTAATTCATCATTTAACTACTTATTTATTTTGCCATTTTTTGAATTTTTATTAGTTTTGATCACATCTAGGATGAAGAAACTGGAGAAAGGACAAAAGGAAAAAAAAAAAAAAGAAATTAAAACCGAGGAAGAGAACAAAGATATCCGGGCATGAGTAAGTGTTTCTGCTCAAGGATTTCTTATATTCGTAAGAAACAATAGATTCTTCTTCACTTGCTTATAGAGTGGGAAGCATCATCTTGTGCTGGTGAGAGTAGAAGCGGTGGCCTAGGGATTTCATTTTATCCATAGCCTGATTTCATTTTAGCTCTTGGGCTGTATACATCATATGTACTCAAAACTGTTACAGTAATTACTTAATAAAACATGTATCAGAAATCGATGGATCCTGTTATTTTTCTGCTTGTTGTGTCCGCCCGCGTCTCATCTTGTTTCTGTTCTGATATGTTAATGAGCTCTTCTTATCCTTGATGTGCCATGAATCAACCTCACTGTTCAGTAGACGGGAAGCCTTATTTTCCCAAGTTGTATTGGAGGTCTCTATCTATGGCCCCTTTTGCAGGAGAAGAAAGTAGATGCTGGTAGCCAACAACTCCACATCAAACGAGGTTGAAAAGAACGAGAACGGACGTTAAAATCCTGGACTGTATCTGCGGATGATGCTAGCTCCCTGTAGTGATGCCATTTCCTTCTTCATTCTTTCATCTTTTGTCAATGTTGTCCCACCTATCACTCTTTTTCGAGTACTACATTTCACTTTCGGCATGGAAAAGATGGGATTCATTGATTCCATAATTCTCAAGTTGGGGAGATTGTTGAGCACTGATGAAAAGGCATTCTAGTTATCATTACCCGCTTTGTATCTTCAAAACACTTTTTAAAGTAGTGGTGCACTAGAAGAGAGAAAAAGAAGAGAGGATGCTTTGGTGCTCGAAGCCTACCTCTTCATTGCATGTCCTGCTCGCGCAAGAATCCAAAACCCTACTGCTGCACACTGAAACCTACATCTCTCTCGCACGCATTGACCAAAGGGAACGACGTGACACTTCAAATATTATCGTTCGTAGTGGTCTTTGATGAAGGGAGGTGTAGCACACGCTAATTACTTTTATTTTTTAAAATTATATAGTTTTAATTTTTTTATTTTATTTTAAATAAAAATATAGTTATTTTACCATGCAACCTAATGATACAGAAAAGCTTTTGAATCTAATTTTATTTTATTTTATTTTTTAAAAAATATTTAAATAATTTTACTATACATCAAAAATATAAAAAGACCAATTTATTCATATTTAATATTACATTGGCATATAGATCCTATGAAAATAAAAATTGTTTTGCTTCCATTGACTAGTTAAATGACTCTGTTTGATAATTGACAAAACACTCATTTCATTGCTACAATTTACATTTACAATAACGTGTCTTGATGCATGGTTAAATATTTAGCCCTGTTGGTATTTTTTTTAATTAAACACTAGTATTACATTTTAAAATTATTTTAATTATAATAATTGAAGAAATGACTTAATAGATGGAAAAACAGTTAAAATTCACACACACACACACACACACACACATATATATATATAAAAGATCATGATCTGTACCATCCAAGTAATTGATGATTAAAGCCAATGTACCTACTTTAAGTGTTAATTGAGTCCTATACAGCTATAGTAAACCAATTGATTCAACGTAAGCTTTTTACTAGTGATTTTGTTGACCGACTTGAGAAGATTTTACATGACCAACGATTTATGAACTTCGACCTCGTTGACCCTGTTTGTTATTCTTTTTCTTTCTAATTTTCATTAAAGAAAGCATTTATTGAAATTACAAAAAAAAAAAACTTAGAGATTTTGTCGAGAGTATTTAACAAATTAATTCAGTATCGAGATCCAATTAACACTTGCTTGGAATACGAGGACAATATTTATCATTAACCCATAAAAGTTCTCTCTTTCGAAGGACTAACATCATTCTAAAGTAAAAATAATAATAATAATAATAATAATAATAAATCTTGTATACCAAATAAAATAAACATTTCATATCAATAACACTTTAAAATATGAAACTATAATTTCATACCAATTAAAACTAAAAAAATGAGTATTTTATGATGTTTAAACTGAAATTTGTAACAAAAACAACATGCTATGGTCTAAATGTTTTCCTAGAGAGTATCAAAAGTGAAGGTTAATTGAGTAACGTTTGATCCTTGGGGGATCTAAATAAGAAAATGCTTAGTCTGGTGATCTGATATTCAAAATTGGATGATAGGACACTTTCTCCGTTGTCCTTAATTTGCAGGATCATGATGCTTTATGCTTCCTCGGCTGGCTGCCCCCCACATGCGCTCAAAGGGCATTTTGATATTTTAGTTTAGGTTGCTTTTTGAAGTAATTTTTATTTTAAAATATATTAAAAATAATTTTTTAATTTTTTACAATTTATTTTTAATATTAACACGAAAAAAGTTTAATTTGAAACATAAAAATATTCAAAATTTAAAGCATAAAAGAATTGTTCAACCAAAACCCCAAAACAAGACTGAAGTGTTCAGCAAGCAAGACTGCAGACAAAAAGAAAAAAAAAGACAACTCTTTTCCCGTAACAAATTATTTACTAGGATCAAAATAGTGCAACATCTTCGGGGAGTTTGAATTTAAATTCTGCGGCGGAGAGATTCGAGAGGTAGAGATTAGATTCTGAGTTTCTTGTAATAATATAATTTACAAAAAGTATAGTCTTACTAGTTGATTTATTTTTTCATGGCAAGAGTCAGGCAAGTTGATCTACAAGCTCCTGTAACAACTGATCCAAGATTTGCACCCCAAAATCTGCACTGATTTCTTCAAAATCTTCTTCGAATTTACACATATTTTTGTATGCATTCAAATTTGTCTCGACCACTTGAGTTTCTGTCAGCTTGCAAACTTCATCCCACATGTTTAAGTAGTCATGATTATGGCAAACTTTCTTCCTCGACCCTGGACAAGGTTCTTCAGTTTTATTGGAATTTCGGTCGTCGAAGATCAAGTTACCATCACTGCGTTGCAACAAGTGTTTGTGATTTTGATTCTCAAGTTGGGGGGATAGTTTCCTCCTCGAATCAGACTCCCCTGAGTTTGTATCTTCCTCTGTTACATAATCAAAAAGAAACAACATTTTGAGAACACAATACACCAACTCTTGATATGAAAAAACAAAAAGGAAAATGAAACCAACTACTAATTGTGCCTAAAGATGCTAAAATTTGAGCTGAACTGAGGAGAATGACACCTGATTTTGTAACGTCTGGATCAACGATGAATTGATCAAAATCAAGAACAGAAACAGGGCTGGAATCCTGTGAGCTGAACTCTGCTTCCTCATTTTTGAATGCACATCCTTTTGTTTTCTTGTTTCTCCTCCATAATTCTGCTCCAATGCCAGAGACTTCCTTATGATACAACCATTTATTTTCCAAGTGCGCTATTTCACTGTCCTTTAGACTCATGTGAGCGGGTGAATCTTCAATTTTGCCACCATTGCCAGCTTCTCGAGCAGGCTTATGATCTAATATTCTGTTGCTCAACTCTGACTCATTTAAAACTTTCAAAACCATCTTATTGATTTTCTCTTCTCTTTCTCTCTTCTCTGATTCTACTGCTTTCTCTCTTCTGTTTTCCTTCCTTTTACATTTTTCTCTTCTTTTCTCCTTCAATTCTCCAGAACCCACTTCACATTTCCTCTCTTTAGATCTAGCTTTCTTGCTTTCACTCCCAATATTCTCAAAGCTGAGAACAAAGTATTCCTTATTTTCTGCCTCTAGAAAAGTTGGCATCTCCCGAAACGACAATGTACTCTTAACCCTTCTATGCAGTCCTTGCATTTGATCGCTTTCACCTCCAAACTCCACAGAATTCATCGACCGACTTCTTGATATCGAGTTATCAGAGACTTTCATATCAACTGAACTAGTTTCAGGGAAACACTCCAATCCCATTAGCCTAGCTACAACGCCAGGATTAGCAGCGGTGGTCTCGAGTTTCCCATTTGACTTGATGAGTTCTTGGTGTCTACCATCACAAGGTATTGAACTGGTTTCAGTGATTTGGTCAGATGGGTGTGTAGGGAGGCTGCGAGAGCAGAGAATTCGCCGTAGAAGACCCGTAAGGCAACTAGCAGTGGCACTTTTTGAAGTGCACATGTTTGGATCAAAAGAAGAAGTGGAGGAAGATGAGATAGAAGGAGACGGTAACAGTTTCATCTTCCCCCCCAAAAAGGTAGTAGTTAAAATCAAGAAACCAAGTATATTTTGAAGTAGTGTTTAGGAGTGAGAATTGGCTATGGGGTTTGTGGGATTTCAACTTTGCCAAAAGGAAAACTAGAGCTTAACAAAGAAAAAGGGAGGAGTTGAAAAGAAAAGAAGAGATTTGAATATATTTCTTTTTTAGATGGAGAAAAGAAAGCAACATGGAAACGAAGAGAAAGCAGGGACAGGAGGCGGGCTTTAGATTTGAACGTGAACAGTCTGGGGTCTTTTGTAATTCTAAAAGTTATTTCTCATTCAGATTAATAAATAATTACAAAAATCAATCTAAATTTTTATAAAAATTCAAAAACAATAAATGAAATTCAGAATCTAACGTACAAAAAATGATGAGTTATCATGAACATGCTAAAGCTTGTTTTAGATATATTTATTATAATTAGAAAAATCTTTACGATACTAAAAATATAGAAAAAATGTATTGTATTTTTTTTCTTTTTATTTCTATCTCCGGCTCTATCTTCCCTTTTTTTAAGCATTAAATCTTGAATTTTTTCATTGAGCCATTAGATTTTCATGGGATTTTAAATTAAATTACATGTTATTCTACCAAAATACATTCCAGAAAAATGTCATTTTTTTCTTCAGAAATGCAATGGTTAGTGGATGGAGAATTGATTCAGAAACACTCAGAGATAATGTTTCCACGCGCATTGACAAGTCACTTTGTTCATTTTGGTGGCTTTCGCTGCTGATGCAGGTACTTGGTCTGTATCAGTACAGGGTAACAATACACGCTACTACCACTTCGCATCTGATTGGTAATAATAGCCAACTGACAGGTTTCAGTACGTGTTTTGTAAAACTACATATATGTTCTTACAAAATAAAATAAAACAAAAGGTTTTTAATATAAAACAAACTATATTACTTGCCGTGCAATCCCTTAGGTCAGGCTATTTTTTTAAACGAAAAGGTTGTAATTAAATCCTGTTAAGAAGGGAAACCTTAAATCTTTCCATCAACTCTACCTGGCATGGCTTCAAAGTGTTTGATCGCCCCTCTTTTTATCCCTATAGTTGATAACATATGTTATTATTTTAAAGTGTATAAATTAGATGGTCAAAAACAATCACTGCGAAAGAAAAATATTCAAGGCGCGAGATATTTTTGTTTTCTCGTGGTTTTTGGTCGGTTGAGCTATTTTGTTTCTTTCTTTCTTGTATTGTCATCTTTCTTCAATAGAATATAATATTTATGGAATTAAGTTGGGATAAATTTCAAGATAAAATTAAAGAATTATAAAAAAATTTTAATATTAAATATAAAAAGGATTGCTACAAGGCGCCTGCAACTTTTATTAAGCACGGTGATAACTATTTTTAATGTTATTGGAATCATATCAACAAAGTTTCTCTCTCTCGTGATATCATAAAAGAGACTTTCAAATTCTAGAACTATAGATTTTAGTTTATATTTTTTTAATTATTTTTTAACAATAATTATAATTTAATCTTGCAATGATAATTATATTTTTTTAATAATAATGTTTTTTAGGATCGTAAATTTTGTTATCTTGTTGTGTTTGGTGGGCTAGGTATTTTGTTTTTTTTCCTCTTGTATTGTTATCTTTCTTCAGTAGAATTTTTATTGAGTTAAGTTTGAGAAATTTACAAAACTTGCCACATTTCTACGGTGATTTAACTGTTCAAAAACACCATTTTATTTTAATATTTCTGTTAATGCATTTTGAAAATTATTTTTAAATGCATATGTTTTACCGGGCGCGGACGGCGTCCTGATTGCAAAAATGGTTTTTTTTTTAAAAAAAAAAAATACAGACAAACACTACTTTCATTGTTCTTTCAAGAAAAAGTTCGAAAACTACTGATTTCATATTTGAATAATCACCTTTAATTACCTCGTAATTTTATAAATCTTAAAAGAAACTCTAATGTATGTAGTACATTACTGTAAAAGGGATATAATTAAAGAGATATAATCACCTTTAATTCCTCCTTGTATTTCAAAGTTTTGATAATTAAATAACTATAAATTTAAATTTTATTATTTTTATTTATTTGATAAAATATAAGTATAAAAGTACAAATTTAAAATCCAAAAAAATATAAGAGTTTATTATTTGACAATTAAATAAATATATTATGATGGTTGTAAATTCAATTATAATTATAACGAAGCTCACATTTCTTTCCCCATTATTTCTATCACGTATTCACATCACGTGTATTTCATTGTCACCTTCCATCGTCTCATTCTTCATCCTTATCCAAGCCACGTGTCAAAATCTTCAAGCTTCGTCACTTCTCTCATTGCTTCACATGTCAAAGACCCTCTCCACTCAATAAATTTCAATATATTTTATAGATAAATTGGTGTAAAATATCATCAAAAAATGAAGTTTATTCTGGGACTTTTGATTTAATAACAAAAAAAAAACAACTTCTTTCCTTTGTAATCTCTCGTAAAATTACTTTTTTCCACTGTATCAAGCACATAACAAATATATTAAATAAAAAAGGGAATTTTACTAGTATTTTCACCATAATTCTAAATACATCTCATCATGAACGATGGCAATAAAATTATTAATTATTCTCTAGTTCAAATAATAAATGGCTTTTTATAAAAAGATATTAGGATCATTTTGTTTTATATGAACATTAAAAATACTAAATTGCTATTAAAAGTAAAAACAAAATTACATACCTATCATCCAGGAGTATTATCAATTTTTATTTTATTCTAGATAATGGTCAGATTGCTAAAATTCCTTTTAAATTAAAACAATCAAAGTTTTACACAAATAATATTTATGTATTTTTTACATGGTTGTTTTATTATTTATTTGTTTTATCAATAACATTATTATATTTTATCATAATAAAATAATATTAGAATTCAAAAGGACGTTGTGTGGAAGGTGTTTACACACGTTGGATGTCGCAACACCTCCCTATTATTAAACTTGATTATTTATTATGTAGTTAAATAAGATGTCGCATCTTTTTTTAGATAGTATTCAGACGCCGTGTTATCAACAAGAAAGTGGTTTAATTATCAATGAGTATTTTTTTAATTATTTTTTACTCTTTTCTCTTTCTGTTAAAAAATATTGGTGATTGATGTTCTTTGTTTTTTTATATTTGTGATTTGGCTATTCTTTTTTTATTTTTATCATTGACTCTTTAATAAGAGTTATGTTCATTTCAATTTAGTCATTTAATTCTATTTTGTAATATATAATATTTTTTAATGTAGTCTTTATTTATTTTATTCTTTTACTTGACCCTCTTATATATTTTTTTTTTAATTTGACCATTCAATCAATTTTATTTTATGTTATTGTTTTCAATCTGGTCATCAATTTTTTTTATTAGAGTTATTTTTCTATTCATTTTAAAATTTATGCAAAAATTTGTGTAACTTGTTTATTTTTCTCATCCTTTACCCTCTTGTATGGTGTTATTTCCTTTTGTCTTGGTATTTTAATTTCAATTTTTCATATATTTTTTTTATTTTTTATAAAAGTTTTATTGGTTTTTAATCTTGTTTCTTGAACAAAGTTTATTTTTGTGTTATTTTTTTAACTTTTTCTTTCAAGTTATTTTTCTTCTAAATTTAACCTTTTAATTGAAAAAATTTAGTTGCTCTATAATTTTTTTTTATTTTGATATTTTCCCTCATTATTTTAATTATTTTTTTTTATTTTAGATCATTTTGTGCAATTATT
Organism: Populus ilicifolia; assembly: GCA_015708895.1. Lineage (NCBI taxonomy): Eukaryota > Viridiplantae > Streptophyta > Magnoliopsida > Malpighiales > Salicaceae > Populus > Populus ilicifolia. The sequence goes on from SRLM01001075.1 coordinate 269,997, forward strand.
AACTCAATCCAATTTTTTAATCTCTTTGTATCCAATTTTATGGTCCCGTTGATTTTTTTAAAAGATATTATGATTTTTTTTACAATATTATGTGGTTAATATTATTTCTTATTATTTAATTAAATTAAAATTAACTTATTAATTCCAGTCTGTATTATATCTTAAATCACTAATTATTTTTATTTTTCCAAACACATTTACATCAACTAAATATTATCATTATTTAAAAAAAAAATATTCATAGCGTGCCTCGTCCTTACTAGAATTGCACTCGAACCGAGTGAAAAAAATTACTTGGTTAATGCGCGGGATGAATGAAAAATTGTCCGTGTAAGCGCGTTCGAGTCTCTCTTGTTCTGTGGTGGAGAAAAAAAGAGAGGGGCTTTGAATTATACGGTATTACAGTATTGCTCTGTACGTGCGCCATGTCTGCGTAAGAGAGAGACGGATAAGATTGAATTATGAAAGACAATGTCTGGTTGCTATGTCCAGGAAGCCAGGGAACGCACCCAGAGGGAATTCCTTTCGGGTCTTGCAGCCTTCATCAGTCAAAACTCATTAAAGGAAGCAGAGAGAGGAAGGGTCCTGCAAGCCTCCCTGCCGACCACCTCTGCCCTCTGTTTCCATCCACCTTTTGGTTTCCAATTCAAAACAATCAATCGTCGCTGTACACTCACCCCTCCTGTGTATACTACTATACTTTATCGATAACATGAGAAATCATTGAATTTGCAACGTAAGATTACTCGTAATTATTGATGTCGGTAGCTGGGCACCACCTCGAAAATTGCCTGTAACATCCGCACAAAATGTTACAGGGTGCATGGCATGGCATGTCCCTTTTTTTTTTCCTGTTGTTGTTGCAAGGAAAGGGGAATGATGAGGGTGACAGGCTTATGAGATTATGTTACGCATCATCTGATTAAGATCTGATCTGAAGTTGTTAGGAATGAAATGACCTGATAACACAATAATCCTGCTAAACCCTACTGCTTTTACCATTACAGATCTCAAAAATAGCTCAGTCAGGCAAGCCGATAGGCATCCATGCGTGCGTCCTTCACATGAGAAAAACCCATCTCCCATTCCCACCTTTAAAATCTGAAATTCACCAGCCAAATTGATGTGGACACTTCCATGTTTCTTAGAGCTCAGGTAAGCAAAAATTAAAACGTTGTAATGATGAAGATATTAATGAAGAAGGATAGAGTCCTTTTCCCACGAAAGAAGAAGAAGAAGAAGAAGAAGACAGAGACAGATACTTGATTTGAAATTATTCGGGCCTCTTCATCTAGAAATTTCAAATCTCAGCCTCGAGATGTCTTGGGTGTATATCGCTACGGGAGACCTGGATTTTCATGAGCCCGACTTTCAAGTTTTTCAATGGGCCTCAGGCCTGCAAAACCGAGTAAAATTTTGGGATAATTGCGATGTTCCTACAAAAGCATTTTTACCTTCTTCTTTTTTTTTCTTCTTTCAATTGAGTAGAGGAATATTAATTTATTCATCTTGGTATACCAATTATTTTCATTGTAGCAAGTAAGTACTTCTATATATATATATATATATTGAAACCTAACTTAAAATTTGAGGTTTATTTGAGAAAAACTGGCCCTGCAAAATAATATTATAAAAATATATAACAATATCAAAACAAATTTGTTTATTTGGCTAAAACAGGAAAAAAATTTTATTTTAAGATAAATGCATCTATTTGAAATCATGTGATGTTAATTAATTTTGTTAGAACAATAAATTTCTTAGCTACATAATAAACTATTATTGTTGAATAAAAAATATTTTCTTTTATCTTGATTAGATGTCATATATTTGACTATAATAAAGAAACAAACTTAAGTGATGGTAAAGTTCAATAAATCATAAATTAAAAAAAAAATTATTTTGATGGAGTTTTATATTTTTAACTAAATAACTAGATTTATCTTACTTTTAAAAATATCATTATTTATCTAATACAATAATATTTTCCTCCAAAATGACTAGGAATTAAAGTCTGAAATTTGAATTTAGTGGGTTAAAAAGTCAATGGATGTATTAAAATTTTTGAAAAAGCTAAGAAAAAAAATGTGTTAAATGCTAATAAAAATAAAAATAAAAATAAAGTCTATATATTTACAACGTGTTTATTGGTTATGTTTTTGCTATTTTTTTTTAATTTTTTTATGTTTATGAATAGTTTTAATGTACTGATCCAGGAAAATAAATTTAAATAATAATAATATATTATTTTAAT
>SRLM01001076.1:0-92328 GCA_015708895.1 Populus ilicifolia
GTAGGAAATAATTACTCATTTATGCCTTGTTAATGACCTAATGATATTTTGTGAGGCATGCATCAATTCAGTAGGAGTTGTAAGAAGTGTTTTGGATGATTTTATTATGTTATCAAAGCTAGTGATCAACTCAAAAACGAGTCATGTTTTTATAGTAGGTGTGAATGATGACTTATGATTAGTACTCAAAAGTGCATTTTTATCATGGTTTTATATCATTATTTTGCACTTGAAGTATCAATAACTCCTTAACTAAAGTACATTTTATAATAATCTATCAAATAATATAAGATACCTTTAATTTGTGGTAAATGTCCATTTTAAATGCAGGCCTATCACATAAATGAAAGGATTGATTGATGACTTTAAGAACTTCAATTGCAAAGGCAAAGAGATGATCAAACTTAGAAAAGAGATGTCGGTGCAATCCAAACCGGAACACTGTTCGGTAATTGAGTCATATCTAGAGCTATAAATCTCATATTTAGGTCCATTTTATATGGATGGAAAGGTTAGACATAGGCCTACAACTTTCCTATGGAGCCCAAGATCTGAAAATGCCATTTTGAAGTCCAAATTGTAGCAACAACAAAGAAGCCTGAATCTGTCCTCCAGCCCGAGCATTGTTCAGTATTTTTGCCATATCTAGAGTTCTAGAAGTCCAAATACAATGCAAATGCTAAAGATACTCTTGCAAAATTGACATCTGCTCTTAGTTTCTAAGAGAAAGGTAAGTTTCCATCTCAACCACAACAAAATCCCAAGGGGCAATACAATGTAAATGTAAGTAGTTTCGGAAGTCAACACATGGATCAAGTCAAATCAGTCACTACTCTTCACAGAGGTAAGGTTATTGAAAAACCCTCTCTTGAACCTTATGAGAAAGATAATGAGTCAATCTCGGGTAAGGAAGGGGTTGAATCTGAAAATTGCAAAGAAAAGATTGATTCTCCGCTAGCACTTCCATTTCCTTAAGCTATGACCAAACAAAGGAAAGTCAATCACAACTCTGAAATTTTTGAAACTTTCAAACAAGTAAGAATCAACATACCTTTGCTGGATGCTATTAAACAGATTCCTTCCTATGCTAAATTTTTGAAAGATCTATGCACTGTGAAGAGGAAACTGAATGTGAAAAAGAAAGTCTTTCTAGCCGAATAAGTAAGTGCTATTCTTCAGAACAATAATGTTTTGAAATATAAAGACCCTGGTTGTCCTACAATTTCTTGCTTTATTGGAGAGCATAAAATTGAAAGGACCTTACTTGATCTTGATGCTAGTGTGAATTTACTTCCATATTCAGTTTTTTAGAGTCTCAATCTAGGTGAGTTAAAACCAACTTCTATAACTCTTTTACTTGCTGATAGATCTATAAAACTGCCTAGAGGAATAATTGAAGATGTGTTAGTACAAGTCGATAAATTCTTTTATCCTATGGATTTTAGTGTCTTGGACATACAACCTGTTGAAGTATGTAATTCATTTCCTGTTATTTTAGGACGTCCATTTCTTGCAACTTCTAACGCATTGATTAATTGTAGGAATGGACTGATGAAGCTATCATTTGAAAACATGACATTGGAAATGAATATTTTCAATATTTGCAAGCAACCTAGAGATTATAATGATTTACAGGAAGTGGACTTTACTGAAAAATTAATTCATGATCAATTTCTAACCACTTCTAGTGAAATTGAGATTGATGAATCTGATGATTTGCAAATGATTTATTTTCAGGAAGAATCAAAGACAAGTAATTGGAGGCCACAAATTGAGGAATTGCCACCACGATCAATTAAATCCATACCTTCAAGTGTTCAACCACCCAAACCTGATTTGAAGCCATTGCCATCAAATCTCAAATACTTATTTTTGGGTGAAAATAAAAATTTTCCGATAATAATCTCTTCCAAACTTAATGCACATCAAGAAGGTAAGTTATTACAAACTTTGAAAATGCAGAAAAATGCATTAGGATGGACCATAGCTGATATAAAAGGAATTAGTCATTTGATTTGTACATACAGAATTTATTTGGAGGAAAATGCTAAACCCTCTAGAGAAATGCAACGAAGGCTAAATCCTAATATGAAAGAAGTAGTGAAAAATGAAGTCATTAAGCTTCTAGATAATGACATCATTTATCCTATTTCTGACAGCAAATGGGTAAGTCCTACCCAAGTTGTACCCAAGAAGTCTGGAGTCACTGTGATAACAAATGAGAACAATGAGTTAATTCCCACTAGAACTGTTACTGGTTGGCGCATGTGCATTGACTATAGGAAACTTAATTCAATGACTAGAAAAGATCATTTTCCATTACCTTTCATGGATCAAATCCTAGAAAGAGTTGCAGGTCATGAATTTTATTGTTTCCTAGATGGCTATTCGGGTTACAATCAAATTGAAATTGCATTGGAAGATCAAGAGAAGACTACTTTCACATGTCCATTTGGTACTTTTGCATATCGAAGGATGCCTTTTGGATTATGTAATGCACCAGCCACATTTCAAAGATGCATGCTTAGTATATTTAGTGATATGATTGAAAATTTTCTTGAGATTTTCATGGATGATTTTTCTGTTTTTGGCGATCCATTTGATGATTGTTTAACTAACTTAGAAAAGGTTTTGGCCAGGTTTGAAGAGAAGAATCTTGTGCTGAATTGGGAAAAATGTCACTTTATGGTAATAAACGGCATTGTACTTGGTCACATTGTTTCATCAAAAGGAATTGAGGTTGACAAATCTAAAATCGAGTTAATTGCAAACTTACCAACACCAAAATCTATTAAAGATGTTAGATCATTCTTAGGACATGCTGGTTTTTATAGAAGGTTCATCAAAGATTTTAGCGTAATATCTAAGCCCTTAAGTAACCTTCTAACAAAGGATAATATTTTTCAATGGACTGAATGACACGATGAAAAGATTGATGTCTTCTCTCAAGTGCAGGAGTGTCGAAGTAATAAATAACCCGGCAAGACCGGGGTCAAACCACATGGAGGTTAATTGTACAAATTATAAATAATAATACTAAACAACCACAACAAGAATAATAATAATAATAATAATAATAATACTAGTAGTAGTCGTAGTAATAATAATAATAATAATAATAATAATAATAAAGAAAAAGAAGGAGAAGAAGAAAAAGATGAGAACTTTGAGATGGAATATTAATGTAAAGATTAAACAATGATAATAACAAATGTCAAGGTTAGAGATTTCACTAATGGTATGTTAAACAAGTATAATATAAACTTTTATTATTCAATTGGAAACCACACATAAAGGAGGTTCCAATTAGATTATAAATTGTTAACATGATTACATTAGTCATCTTATTCAATGAATGCTAATACTTGTAAATCTCGTCAAGCATTCATGATTATAACTTTGTTAACAACAAATCAAGTTCCTTTCATAGCTTAGGTGTTAGTTACATCATACAGTATGAGCTATGAAAGTGCCAAGCAGTTGTTGTACCAAGTGTTATACAACATAAATCAAGATTAGTGATTTAACAAGCAAAGTATTAAAAAGTGAACAAGATAACAAATATAAAACATGTTAGTATCAAACATTAAAGTCCATATTAAGTTTACATTATACTTATTCTTACACCATTAGTGTAACCTTTTCACCTTGACATAATTAACTTAGCTAGACATAATGGAAGAAAGAAAAATAGATAAACAAAATAAGAACATAAAAGTTAACTAAAGAAAGGAAAGGAAATGAAAGGCATAAACTTGATATTAATGAAAACAAAGCATAAAGAATACAAAGAGAGAAAAGAAGAGCATGATCTTGATCTGGACACCAAGATGCCTAAATGCATGGCAAATGCCTCCTTTTATAGGCCAAAATTGGGAACTATTGATTTGATGACTAATTGATGAGTAGATGGCCAACCCTTGACTTGGTGACAATCCTTATCTTCTCTTGTCTGCCCAAAACGTCATTGATGACGTCAAAATTAGAGCCACTTGAAAACATGAAAGTTCTAGGCAATTGTCTCAGCTTTCTTGTGTAAAACATTCAGCTCATTTCGACTTCTAGAACTCCAGATATGGCCAAAATACTGAACAGTGCTCGGGTTGGAGGATAGATTCGGGCTTCTTTGTTGTTGCTACAATTTGGACTTCAAAATCACCTTTTTAGATCTTGGGCTCCATAGGAAAGTTGTAGGCCTATGTCTTACCTTTCCATCCATATAAAATAGACCTAACTTTAAGATTTATAGCTCCAGATATGACTCAATTACCAAACAGTGTTCCGGTTTGGATTGCACCGACATCTCTTTTCTAAGTTTGATCATCTCTTTGCCTTTGCAATTGAAGTTCTTAAAGTTATCAATCAATCCTTTCATTTATGTGATAGACCTGCATTTAAAATGGACATTTACCATAAATTAAAGGTATCTTATATTATTAGATAAATTATTATAAAATGTACTTTAGTTAAGGAGTTGTTGATACTTCAAATGCAAAATAATGATATAAAACCATGATAAAAATGCACTTTTGAGTACTAATCACTGAACATTGTGAGAAAACCTTTGTTAAACTTAAAAACTTGCTTACTTGTGCTCCTGTCATTCAACCTCCTAATTGGTCATTACCTTTTGAAATAATGTGTGATGCTAGTGATTATGCCGTAGGTGCGGTTTTGAGATAAAGAAAAGATAAGAAACCTTATATAATTTACTATGCAAGTAAAACTTTAAATAGTGCTCAAATGAATTATACCACCACTGAAAAAGAATTACTTGCAGTAGTATTTGCATGTGAAAAATTCAGGTCTTATCTTATTGGCTCACCTGTTGTTGTTTTTAGTGATCACGCAGCATTGAAATATCTTCTTTCCAAGAAAGATTCTAAAGCTAGATTGGTACGGTGGATTTTGTTACTTCAAGAATTTGATATCATAATCAAAGATAAGAAATGCAGTGAAAATGTTGTAGCAGATCATTTGTCAAGATTGATAACAGATTTGAAAACTGACATCACACCAATCGATGACTACTTTCCTGATGAATCTTTACTTTCTGCCTCTACAATGCCTTGGTTTGCTAATATTATCAATTTTTTTGTTTCAGGAAAATTGCCAGCTCATTGGAGTACCCAAGATAAAAGAAAGTTCTTAAAAGAAGTGAAGAACTTTTATTGGGATGATCCTTATTTATTCAAATATTGTCCTGATCAAATATTTTGAAGATGCATTCCTGACAATGAGGTAAGTAGTGTCATTAAATTTTGTCATTCTAAGGCATATGAGGGCAATTTCTCATCAAGAAAGACAACTGCATATGATGCCTTTAAATCTTATTCTTGTCATTGAGATCTTTGACTGTTGGTGTATAGATTTCATGGGCCATTTCCTCCATCATTTGGTTTCTTGTACATATTAGTCGCAGTAGATTATATTTCAAAATGGATAGAGGCAATTGCAAGTTGAAATAATGATAACAAAACAGTGATAAAGTTTTTGAAAGAAAATATTTTAAGTCGATTTGGAGTCCCTTGAGCCATAATAAGTGATGGTGGAACACATTTCTACAACAAGTCATTTGAGTCTTTATTGAAGAAATATGGAATCACACACAAAGTTGTCACCCCTTATCACCCTCAAACAAGTGGACAAGTAGAGCTTGCTAATAGGAAGATCAAACACATTTTGGAGAAAACAGTGAACCCTAATAGGAAAGATTGGTCTTTAAGACTTAATGATGCACTTTGGGCTTATCAAAATACTTATAAAACATCATTAGGTATGTCACCTTATAGACTAGTCTATGGAAAACCTTGTCACTTACCTGTGGAACTTGAACATAAAGCTTATTGGGCTATTAAAGCTTTCAATTCAAATCTGGATGATGCTAGTCAACTGCGAAAATTACAAATAAATGAGCTTAAGGAAATAAGAAATCATGCATATGAAAATTCAAGAATTCATAAAGCAAGAATCAAAGAGTTTCATGACAAGAATTTACTGAGAAAAACATTCAATGTTGGTCAAAAAGTCTTGCTTTATAATTCTCGACTGCGTTTATTTCCTGGAAAATTAAGATCAAGATGGAGCGGTCATTTTATTGTGAAACATGTGTATCCATATGGGGCCTACGACATCGAGAATCCAAAGAATGACAATGTTTTCAAGGTAAATGGACAACGTCTGAAAGTTTACTTTGATAATTTTTCAGTTGAACATGACTCTATTGAATTGGGTGATCCTGTATATAAAGATTGATTTTTTTAGTGATTTTTGCAAGTTTCTCTCACCCCGGTCAAATGGCGGATAACGGTACTCCGTGACTTAAGTCAGTTCTTTCAGTTTCCCACAATTACTGATATCTGTGTATATATTTGTGCAATTCTTTTTATCTCTCTTCCAATTCTCATTTGAAAATGGACACTAATCTTGAAAAATTAAAAAAGTATTTTCTCACTCTAACTCAGAATGCGATTACAAAAATTTACCGTGCTAGATTGAGATTGTTAATGAATCATGGAATTCCTAAAGATATTCGTTGGTTGGTTGAAGCAAAGGTTCGATTATCAGGTGAGTCCTCTAACTCCTTCATTTCACACATGCCTGGAACAGGTAAAAGTACTTTTGTAAAGAAGTGTCGTGCAAAACAACTCAAAGTCTGTCATCGATGTGCTAGATGGACTTGTAATACACAATGTCGTTCTTTAGGAATGGTATCTATAAACCGTGAAGATAAAATACAATTCATTAAGGATGGCCTGAGTAAGGAGTCTTTAGATAATCTTCTATTGACTCTTGAGACGCATCCTAGTGAAGATGTGTATCGTGTAATTCATGATTTATGACCAGTATTTCATAAAGAACATGATCGACTTAGTCTTGGTAATTTGACTAAAAAAGACCCTGTTTGCCAGTTTTTAAGAAAACTGGATGGGAAGCCTATCCCCGACCCATAGAGGGTGTTTAAGCCATTCTTGGATGTAAAACCAAGAGAAGATGTGAGCCACAATCACAACTACCTGTACATATACATGCTTTTTTAAAAAAGTAAATAAATAAGTAAAAAGAGAGAGAGAGAGAGAGACTCCAGCTGGCCTACATATAGGTGTTATGATTGCTTTTCTAATTTCTCATCTATAAAACCCTCTCTTCCTTCCTTTCATTTCTACTCAACCCATACATTCAACAAATACAAAAGTGTGTAGAAATGGCAAGTTCCTCAAGTCATCATATAAGAAATATTTGTGTTTTCGGTGGATCTAGTCCTGGAAAAGGAAAGGAGTTTTTAGAATCAACAAATCATCTTGGTCAGGTGCTAGCTGAGAGAAAGATTCATTTAGTATATGGGGGAGGTAGTCTTGGGTTAATGAGAGGTGTGTCAATAACTGCATTTCTAGGAGATAGTCAAGTTTTGGGGGTCGTCCCCGAAGCTTTAGCACAAGGGGACATCATTGGAAAAACAATTGGAGAGGAACTTCAAGTTTCTACAATGTCAGCTCGAATGAATGCAATGTTTAACAATGCTGATGCCTATTGCTTTACCAGGTGGTCTAGGCATATTGAAAGAGATCTTTCATATTTCCTTTTGGGCCCAACTACACATTCATCATAAACCCATAGGTTTGTTAAATGTTAATGGTTATTATGATAAGTTGTTGTCTTTTCTTGATCACGCTGTGGAATAGGAGTTTCTAACATCTTCTGCACGACAAATCATAATCTCTGCTGCTACTGCTGAACAATTGATTGACCAACTACAATCTTTCGTTCCTGTAATTGATCCTTCCATGAGTCGCATAAATTGGTCAACTAAGGAAAGCCGTAAAAAGCTTAGATTGGATTTGAGCCTCGATTTGTGAATCTTTATGTCTTTTGATTTTATTATTGTGTTTTGTTGTTTCTTATAATTTTTTTAATATGTTTCAGGTTTGTCAGTGTTCGTTATTTCAGGTGATATCTTCTATACTCTATCTTTTTACCTTTAAACATTGAGGACAATATCTTGTTTTAGTTGGGGGGAGAGGGTAGTAGCTAAAAAAAACTGTGTTTTCTATTTCATAAAGCATGTACAAAATGGTTGTTATTAGGATGGCAGAGTAAAGGAGCTCTTTTGTTAAAGTGACTCTTGAGACGCATCTTAGTAACCATTCTTAACAAGGTCTATTATAATACTTCTTGAAATATTCAGATTTACAAACTCTTGCATTACTATCACTTAAGTTTGCTCATATACTTATTTAACATGTATTCTTAAACCTTAATTTACACACACACACTTTAACATATGATTGTGGGTTGCATATTGGATTATTACATTATTTATGTTTTTTTGTTAAAGGTAACAACTAAGGGAAAGGGATAGTATATAATTAAAAAAAATGAAAAAAAAAAAAGAAAAAAAATGATAATAATAAAAATGTAGATAAGTTTGGTTTCGTAGCCTCCCTAACCTAAGCAATTAAACCCGAAGGGGGGTTTTAACACCTAATACCCTAAAGTCAACTGACTTGGGAGCTATTGGCCCAACGCTTGTTACATGGGTTGAGGAGAAAAGCTTAAGGGAATCAAACATTGCACTATCTATATATCAGTATCTGGGACCCGAGTTACTCAGCTCATAGGGGTGTCTTAACACCTAATGCCCTAAGACCAACTGGTCTGGGAGTCATTAGCTGAAAGCTCGTTACATGGGTTAAAGATGCATGGTATTTTAAATTATATGTATATTAAAAAAAAGATAAAAATAATAATCCCAACCCAAGGAAGTTAACCTTAAACATTAGAACAAAAATTTTGTTTTCTTCCAAGAAAAGCCCCATAATTATATGTTGATACATTGAGCACAAAAGAAAGGTTTATGAATATCTTGTTAAGAAGTATTGAGCAGGTACATAAATTTAACAAGAGTTTGTTTATTTGGATAGAGTAACGGAAGTAAAATGATGAATACCTTGTTTTGTGGAATTTGCAAATTGTTTTTCTATTTTAATGCTTTGATTACTAGGGACTAGTAATAAGCATTAAAGTCATGATCCACTTTGTAAGATTTTTGCAGTTGTCTTTCTTGATGAGAAATTGCCCTCATATGCCTTAGAATGACAAAATTTAATGACACTACTTACCTCATTGTCAGGAATGCATCTTCAAAATATTTGATCAGGACAATATTTGAATAAATAAGGATCATCCCAATAAAAGTTCTTCACTTCTTTTAAGAACTTTCTTTTATCTTGGGTACTCCAATGAGCTGGCAATTTTCCTGAAACAAAAAAATTGATAATATTAGCAAACCAAGGCATTGTAGAGGCAGAAAGTAAAGATTCATCAGGAAAGTAGTCATCGATTGGTGTGATGTCAGTTTTCAAATCTGTTATCAATCTTGACAAATGATCTGCTACAATATTTTCACTGCCTTTCTTATCTTTGATTATGATATCAAATTTTTGAAGTAACAAAATCCACCGCACCAATCTAGCTTTAGAATCTTTCTTGGAAAGAAGATATTTCAATGCTGCGTGATCACTAAAAACAACAACAGGTGAGCCAATAAGATAAGACCTGAATTTTTCACATGCAAATACTACTGCAAGTAATTCTTTTTCAGTGGTGGTATAATTCATTTGAGCACTATTTAAAGTTTTACTTGCATAGTAAATTATATAAGGTTTCTTATCTTTTCTTTGTCTCAAAACCGCACCTACGGCATAATCACTAGCATCACACATTATTTCAAAAGGTAATGACCAATTAGGAGGTTGAATGACAGGAGCACAAGTAAGCAAGTTTTTAAGTTTAACAAAGGTTTTTTCACAATGTTCAGTGATTAGTACTCAAAAGTGCATTTTTATCATGGTTTTATATCATTATTTTGCATTTGAAGTATCAACAACTCCTTAACTAAAGTACATTTTATAATAATTTATCTAATAATATAAGATACCTTTAATTTATGGTAAATGTCCATTTTAAATGCAGGTCTATCACATAAATGAAAGGATTGATTGATAACTTTAAGAACTTCAATTGCAAAGGCAAAGAGATGATCAAACTTAGAAAAGAGATGTCGGTGCAATCCAAACCGGAACACTGTTTGGTAATTGAGTCATATCTAGAGCTATAAATCTTAAAGTTAGGTCTATTTTATATGGATGGAAAGGTAAGACATAGGCCTACAACTTTCCTATGAAGCCCAAGATCTAAAAAGGCGATTTTGAAGTCCAAATTGTAGCAACAACAAAGAAGCCCGAATCTATCCTCCAACCCGAGCACTGTTCAGTATTTTGGCCATATCTGGAGTTCTAGAAGTCCAAATGAGCTGAATTGTTTTAACAAGATAGCTGAGACAATTGCCTACAACTCTCATGTTTTTAAGTGACTCCAATTTTGACGTTATCAATGATGTTTTGGGCAGATAGGAGAAGATAAGGATTGTCACCAAGTCAAGAGTTGGCCACCCACTTATTAATTAGTCATCAAATCAATAGTTCCCAATTTTGGCCTATAAAAGGAGGCATTTGTCATGCATTTAGGCATCTTGATGTCTAGATCAAGATTATGTTCTTGTTTTCTCTCTTTGTATTTTTTGTAATGTTTATGCTTTGCTTCCATTAATATTATGTTTATGCCTTTCATTTCCTTTCCTTTACTTAATTAACTTTTATATTCTTATTTTGTTTATCTATTTTTCTTTCTTTCATTATGTCTAGCTAAGTTAATTATGTGAAGGTGAAAAGGTTACACTAATGGTGTAAGAATAAGTATAATATAAACTTAATATGGACTTTAATGTTTNTTTGTTATCTTGTTCACTTTTTAATACTTTGCTTGTTAAATCACTAATCTTGATTTATGTTGTATAACACTTGGTACAACAACTGCTTGGCACTTTCATAGCTCATATTGTATGATGTAACTAACACCTGAGCTATGAAAGGAACTTGATTTGTTGTTAACATAAGTTATAATCATGAATGCTTGACGAGATTTACAAGTATTAGCATTCATTGAATAAGATGACTAATGTAATCATGTTAACAATTTATAATCTGATTGGAACCTCATTTATGTGTGGTTTCCAATTGAATAATAAGAGTTTATATTATACTTGTTTAACGTACCATTAGTGGAATCTCTAACCTTGAAATTTGTTATTATCGTTGTCTAATCCTTACTTTAATATTTCATCTCAAAGTTCTCATCTTCTTCTTCTTCTTTATTATTGTTATTATTGTTATTGTTATTATTATTAGTATTATTACTACTAGTATTATTAGTACTATTATTATCATTATTATTATCATTATTGTTATTACTATTATTATTGTTATTGTTGTTATTATTATTGTTGTTATTGTTGTATTATTGTTATTTATAATTTGTACAATAACCTCCCTGTGGTTCGACTCCGGTCTTGCTGGGTTATTTATTACTTCGACACTCCTGCACTTGAAAGAAGACATCAATCTTTTCATCATGTCAACTTAAAAGCATCTCTTATGGATATCTTGGAGTTAAGGTTGAGCTCGCTATTGTTCAGGTTAGATGTTTGGGGGTTCCTTTGATTACTACCCCACTAAAACAAAATGATTGCATGGCTTTTATTGAATAAATTCTCTCTAAGATCAAGTTGTGGAGCTTAGTATCTTTTATATATGCTTACCATTTGCAACGGATTAAATTCATTCTCTTTTTCATCCAGATATATTGGTCTACTATGTTTATCCTTTCCTATTCTATTATTAGGAAGATTGAGGGCCTCCTAATTGTTTTCCTTTAAGGGCAGTGGTGGTTTTGGCTTCAATTTGTTATCTTTTAGAGGAGGGAAAGCTTGGGATTAAGAAGGTCAAAACTTGGAATAAAGTAGTTATTCTTAAACATGTTTGAATGCTACTTTCAAACAGATGCTTAGTTTAGTCAGCTTAGGTACATTCTGCACTACTTAGAGGTAAATCATTTTACCATGTCAAGCTACCTTTTGTTATGGTGGAAGATTCTTCAAATTTAAGATTGGTGTAGTGATTAGTACTTAAAAATACATTCTCATTAAGGCTTTATATCATTATATTGCACTTAAAGTATCATTATATTCCCTAACTTAAACATGTTTTATAATAATAGGTCTAATAACTTATGCTAAATGCTCATTTTAAATGTAGGTATATCTCACAATTCAAATGATTGATTGATGTGATTAAATATTGAAAGTGAAAGGATAAAGAAAAGGTTAAGCTTATAAAAAAGATACTGATTCAATTCAAACTACAACACTATTTAGTAATTAGATCATATCTAGAGTTATAAATCTTGGATTTTAATTTGATTTATATGACTAGAAAGCTAAGATATAGGCCTAAAACATTCATGAAGAGTCCAAGACTCAATTCTGTCGTTTGAAAGTCCATATCTTAGCATCAAAAGAGAAGTTCAAATATGTTCTACAACTTAGATATTGTTTAATGTTCAACCTATAGTGACATGACCAAAGGGTTGATATCTTCTCCTAAGTGCAAGAGTGTCAAAGTAATAAATAACCCGGCAAGACCGGGGTCGAATCATTGGGAGGTTAATTGTGATAACAATAATACAATAAAAATAATCATAATAATAATAAAAATAATAGTATTAGTAGCAGCAGTAGTAGCATTAGTATTAATAATAATAATAATAATAATAATAATAATAATAATAATAATAATAATAATAAAGAAGTTGATAAGAACTTTGAAATGGAAGATCAACATAAGGATTAGACAATAATAACAACAAATGTCAAGGTTAGAGGATCCACTAATAGTATGTCAAATAAGTATAATATAAACTCTTATTATTAAATTAGAAACCATATACAAAGAAGGTTCTAATTAGATTATAAACTTCTAACATGATTACATTAGTCATCTTATTTGACTAATGTTAATACTTGTAAATCTCATCAGGCATTCATGATTATAACTTATGTTAACAACAAATCAAGTTCCTTTGATAACTCAGGTGTTAGTTATACCATATAGTATAAGCTATGAAAATGTCAAGCATTTAATGTACCAAGTATTATACAATATAAATCTAGATTAGTCATTTAATAAGCAAAGTATTAAAGAGTGAATAAGATAACTAATACAAAACATGTTAGTATCAAATATTAAGGTCCATGTTGAGTTTACAGTATATTTATTCTTACACCATTAGTATATCCTTTTCACCTTGACATAATAAACTTAACTAAACATAATGAAAGAAAGAAAAATATATAAACTATAAAAATATAAATAAGATAAAAGTTAACTAAGTAAAGAAAAGGAAATTAAAGGCAAAAACTTGATATTAATGAAAGCAAAACATAGGTATTACAAAAATACAAAGAGAGAAAGTAAGAGCATGATAATGATTTGAAAACCAAGATGCCTAAATGCATGGTAAATGCCTCCTTTTATAGGCTAAAATTAAAAACTATTGATTTGATGACTAATTGATGAGTGGGTGGCCAACTCTTGACTTTGTGACAATCCTTATCTTCTCTTTTTGCCCAAAATATCATTGATAATGTAGAATTGGAACCACTTAATTCCATAAAAGTTATAGGAAATTGTCTCAGCTTTTTTTAAAAAAAAAATAGATGTCATTTGGACTTCTAGAACTCTAAATATGGGCTAAATACTGAACAATGTTCAGGCTATAGGATAAATTCAGACTTTTTTGTTATTGCTATAATTTGAACTTGAAAATGGTCTTTTAAAATTTTAAACTTTATAAAAATTATAGGTCTATGTCTTATCTTTTAATCTATATAAAGTAGATCTAAATCTGAGATCTACAGCTCCAAATATGACCCAATTACCGAACAGTGTTTCGATTTGGACTGCATCAGGATCTTTTTCTAAGTTTGGCCAACTCTTGACTTGGTGACAATCCTTATCTTCTCTTGTTTGCCCAAAACATTATTGATAACGTCAAAATTAGAGCTACTTGAAAACATGAAAGTTGTAGGAAATTGTCTCAGCTTTTTTGTATAAAAAATTCAGCTCATTTCAACTTCTAGAACTCCAGATATGGTCAAAATACTGAACAGTGCTCGGGTTGGATGATAGATTCAAACTACTTTGTTGTTGCAACAGTTTGGACTTGAAAATGGCCTTTTTAGATCTTGGGCTCCATATGAAAGTTGGAGGCTTATGTCTTACCTTTCTATCCATATAAAGTAGAGCTAAATCTGAGATCTATAGCTCCAGATATGATCTAATTACCAAATAGTGTTCCGGTTTGGATTGCACCGACATATCTTTTCAAAGTTTGACCATCTCTTTATCCTTTCAATTTCAGTTCTTAAATTCATCAATCAATCCTTTCATTTATGTGATAGGCTTACATTTAAAATGAACATTTACCATAAATTAAACGTATCTTATGTTATTACAAAACAAGCGTTAGTTAAGGAGTTATTCATACTTCAAGTTCAAAATGAATTGTATTTTATCTTCATGGTTTATAGATATCATTCCTAAAGAATGACATTATGCATTACAAGTCCATCTGGCATATCGATGACACACTTTCCATTGTTTTGCACGAAGTTTCTTTGCAAAAGTGCCTTTATAATAATATATCTAATAACATAAGATACCTTTAATTTGTGGTAAATGTTCATTTTAAATGTAGACCTATCACATAAATGAAAGGATTGATTGATGAATTTAAGAATTGAAATTCAAAGGACAAAGAGATAGCTAAATTCCAAACTTAGAAAAGAGATGTCGGTGCAATCCAAACCAGAATACTATTCGGTAATTGAATCATATTTGGAGCGTAGATCTCAGATTTAGGTCTATTTTATATGGATGAAAAGGTAAGACATAGGCCTACAACTTTCATATGAAGCCCAAGATCTAAAAAAGTCATTTTCAAGTTCAAATTATAGCAACAACAAAGAAGTTCAAATCTGTCTTTAAAATCTGTCATGTTTTGAGCAAGTTGAGTATTGATTGTCTCTTGCTTTTCAATGAATACATGCAATGTTTCCTCAAGATTTCTTCTAGGAAGTGGAGCATAAAGAGGTGCATATCCATAAGAATTTTGAAAATTATGGTGAGCTTGAAATGGTGGTTGTGAAGTTTATGCATTGTTTTTCTCACTCTTCCAACTAAAATTTGGGTGATTTCTCCAACCAGGGTTGTATGTTTGTGAGTATGAGTTGTGGTTGGCCCTTTGGAAATTGTTTAAAGCATCAGCTTGTTCATGGAGACATTCCTTAAAAGAAGCCAAGGTTGGACAGTTATTGGTTGAGTGTTTATTTGTTTCACATATTTGACACGCAATGTTTTCAACAGATTTTAATTGACCACTCTTTTTTAATTCTAGTGCCTCGACTTTTCTAGCTAAAGATGAAAACTTGGCTTGAAGGTCATAATCTTCCCTAAGGTTGTACATACCTCCACTAGATGTATGATGTTGAGTTTTACTCGGTGCCTCATAAGTACCCACGATGTCCCAATTTTGAGCATTTTCAGCTAACAAGTCTAAGTACTCTATTGCTTCATCAGGGTTTTTATCTTTAAAAGTTCCATTGCACATTAATTCAACCATTTGCCTATTTTTAGGTATTAACCCTTCATAAAAATATGAAACCAATCTCCATATTTCAAAATCATGATGAGGGCAAGTATTAAGTAAGTCTCGATACCTATTCCAACATTGGTAAAATATTTCTCCTGATTTTTAAGTGAAAGTGGTGATTTGTCTTTTGAAAGAGTTTGTTCTATGAGATGGGAAAAACTTCTTTAAAAACTGTTGTTGCATTTCATCCCAAGCACGAATGGATCCTGGTCTTAAATTTTATAGCTATGTTTTAGCTTTATCTTTTAATGAAAAAGGAAAAAAATTTAATCTGATGGTGTTCATGTTACAATTTAAATTATTATATGTGTTGCAGACCTCCTTAAATTCCCTTAAATGCAAGTATGGATTTTCCAATTCTAATCCATGAAAAGAAGGTAAAAGTTGAATAATGTCTGGTTTAAAATTAAAATGAGATACATCGAGAGGAAAAACTATACATGATGGTGCACTTGTTCTTGAGGGATTCATGTGGTCTCTAAGTGTTCTAGCACGGTTATTCTCATTATTCTCATTATGAAGTGATTGATTATCTTCTTCGGCCATATTTTCTGAAAATGATGAGGATACCCTACAAAGTCTACACTTGATGTACATGATCACACTCTCATGCATATGTAGGAATAGAATAAAAAGAAAAGGAAAACAAAAGAAGAAGAAAAAAGAGAAAAGAAACAAAGTTATATACAAGAAAAGTGAAAAGAGAAAATAAAATAAAAACTATAATTTATACAAGAACTTACCACCCCAGCAACAACGCCAAAAACTTGACATGACTAAAAGATTGATGTATTCTCTCAAGTGTAGGAATGCCGAAGTAATAAATAACCTGGCAAGACCAGGATCGAACCACAAGGAGGTTAATTGTACAAATTATAAACAATAATTATAAACAACAACAATAGCAATAACAGTAACAGTAACAATAGCAATAATAGTAGTAGTAGTAGTAGTAGCAATATTAGTAGTTGTAGTAGTAGTAGCAATAGTAGTAGTAGTAGTAGTAGCAATAGTAGTAGTAGTAATAGAGTAGCAATAGTAGTGGTAGTAATAGTAATAGTAATAATAGTAGTAGTAGTAATAATAGTAATAATAATAATAATAATAATAATAATACTAGTAGTAGAAGTAGAAGTAATAATAATAATAATAACAACAATAATAATAAAGAAGAAGAAGAAGAAAAGTTAATTAGAACTTTGAGATGGAAAATTAATGCAAGGATTAAACAATGATAACAAATATCAAGGTTACAGGTTCCACTAATGGTATGTTAAACAAGTATAGTATAAACTCTTATTATTCAATTGGAAACCACACACAAAAGAGGTTCCAATTAGATTATAGATTGTTAACATGATTACATTAGTCATCTTATTCAATTAATGCTAATACTTGTAAATTTTGTCAAGCATTCATGATTATAACTTATGTTAACAACAAATCAAGTTCCTTTCATAGCTCAAGTGTCGGTTATACCATACAGTATGGGCTATGAAAGTGCCAAGCATTTGTTATACCAATTGTTATACAATATAAATCAAGATTAGTCATTTAACAAGCAAAGTATTAAAGAGTGAAGAAGATAACAAATATAAAACATGTTAGTATCAAACATTAAAGTCCATATTAAGTTTACACTATACTTATTCTTACACCATTAGTGTAACCTTTTCACCTTGATATAATAAACTTAGCTAGACATAATGAAAGAAAGAAAAATAGATAAATAAAATAAGAACATAAATAAGATAAGAGTTACCAAAGGAAAGGAAAGGAATTCAAAGGTATAAACTTGATATTAATGAAAGCAAAGCATAAACATTACAAAAAATACAAAGAGAGAAAACAAGAGCATGATCTTGATCTGGACACCAAGATGCCTAAATGCATGGCAAATGCCTCCTTTTATAGGCCAAAATTGGGAACTGTTGATTTGATGACTAATTAATGAGTTGTTGGCCAACCCTTGACTTGGTGACAATCCTTATCTTCTCTTTTCTGCCCAAAACGTCACTAATGACATCAAAATTAGAGCCACTTGAAACATAAAAGTTCTAGGAAATTGTCTCAGCTTTCTTATGTAAAATATTCAGCTCATTTCGACTTCTAGAACTCCAGATATGGCCAAAATAATGAACAGTGCTTAGGTTGGTGGACAGATTCGGGCTTCTTTGTTGTTGCAATAATTTGGACTTGAAAATGACCTTTTTAGATCTTGAGCTCATATGAAAGTTGTAGGCCTATGTCGTATCTTTCCATCCATATAAAGTAGATCTAAATCTGAGATTTATAGCTCCAGATATGATCCAATTACCAAACAGTGTTCTCGTTTGGATTGCACCGACATCTCTTTTCTAAGTTTTGTCATCTCTTTGCCTTTGCAATTTAAGTTCTTAAAGTCATCAATCAATCCTTTTATTTTTATGATAGGCCTGCATTTAAAATGAATATTTTCCATAAATTAAAGATATCTTATATTATTAGATAGATTATTATAAAACATATTTTAGTTAAGGAGTTATTGATACTTTAAGTGCAAAATGATGATATAAAACCATGAAAAAATGCACTTTTGAATACTAATCATATTTCATCCTAAGCACGAATGAATCCCGAGCTAATATTTTGTAGTCATGTTTTAGCTTTATCTTTAATGAAAAAGAAAAAAAAACTTTAATATGATGGTGTTTATGCTAGAATTTAAGTCATTATAAGTGTTACAAACTTCTTCAAATTCTCTTAAATGCAAGTATGAATTTTTTAATTCTAAACCATGAAAAATAGGTAAAACTTGAATAATATTTAGCTTAAAATTAAAATGAGATGCATCAGGAGGAAAAACAATACATGATGGTGCACTTGTTCTTGTTGGATTCACATGATCTCTAAGTGTTCTAACACAATTATTCTCATTATGCTCATTATGCATTGACTGATTATCTTCTTCGACCATGTTTTCTGAAGAAAATGAGGATTTCTTAGAAACTCTACCACTTAATGTACATATCCAAACTCTCATGCAAGTGCAAAAGAAAAAAAAGAAAAAGAAAAAAAATTAGAAAAAAATAGAAGTAAAAATAAAAGAAAAGAAAATATTTAATTTATACAATAATTTACCTCCCTGGAAATGGTGCCAAAAACTTGACATGATTAAAGAGTTGATGTCTTATCCCAAGTGCAGGAGTATCAAAATAATAAATAACCCGACAAGACCGAGGTCGAACCACAGAGAGGTGAATTATATAAATTACAAATATTAAAATGATTTTTGATGTTGAAGAAAAATTTGAGATGTAATATTGATGTAAGGATTAAAGAATGATAAAACAGATGTCAAGGTTACAAGATTTACTAATAGTATTTCAAATAAATATAATATAAACTCTTTTTATTACTCAACTAGAAACCACATATAAAGGAGATTATAATCGAATGATTTATCATTATTAGCTCATTATAAATTATTAACATAATTATATTAATCATCTTATCTAAGTAACACTATACTTATAAATATCATCAGATATTCATGTTGCTAGCTTATGTTAATAACAAATCAAGTTCCTATATGTAATGGACTTGGTAATTTTAATAAAAAAAAATATTGGAATTCTTATTATAGCTTCTTTTTTTTTTTAACCTAAGCTTATAGATAAAGTGGGGAAATTAAAATAACAAGTTTAAAGATAAATATCTAAAAAAAATAAATGAAAAGAACAATACAAGATTGATAAACCCTAATCTAGATTTATGGGCAGCTTCTAGGTAGCCCGGGCCTTCTGGGTGAATGAGATTTACTTCAAAGCAATTTCCTGCCTATCTGCTGCCTCTCCCTCCCCTTTTATTGTAACTCTAGGTTACTTGAGAATTAATGATAATAGATATATTTGACAGCTATTTTATTTATCAGTGTTGTATTTGGATTCTTTTTTTCTTCTCCCAAACAGTGTCGTTTTCCTTTGAACTTACTCCCTTACCAGCTGTCAGTCACAGGAGCTTCTTCATCTCAACCTTCCATATAAGTGCTTCTTATCCAATCTTGACCATACACGTGCTCACTTTATATCTTTATTGCAGATAAGTCTTCTTCAACATGCCTCCTTCATTTCTTTCCCTCGGCCTCACTTGATCTTGCTCCTTTAGACGCTGTCGGACTATTACAACTCTCTCCCCCTTAAAAAACCTTGCCCTCAAGGTGAGGGTAGGAACCTTTTGACCACTCTTCATCGACCCAAACTGCGTCTTCTTTGGGTTGTCCTTCTCATCTTAACAGTACTTCTTCCTTTGTCTTCCTCCTTAGACTTGGCTCCTTCGGTCAAGTATCTCTGCTGGTTCTGGTTGGGAATTCCTCTTGGGTTTGAGAGTGGGTAGCTTCGGTTCAGGAATGGTTCCTTTCCCCAACCATTTCTTCAGTAGTGAGATATGGAATGTGTTGTGGATTCGAGCTTCCTTTGGAAGATCTAGCTGGTAAACCACTTCTCCCACCCTTTTTAAGATTTTGAATGGTCCAAAGTATTTATACGCTAACTTTCTATTTTTATTTTTTAGCATGCTGGACTATCTAAATGGCTGGAGTCGGAAGTAAACCCACTCCTCTTCTTTGAACTGGATCTCTTTTCGGCCTGTATCTACCTGTTTCTTTTATCTCTCTTGAGCTTGAGCTAAGTTGTGTTTAATTTCTGCAATTTGTTCTATTTTGTGTTGTAATTGTTCCTTTGCTGCATGATTTTTTGTTGACCCGGGGATATAATATATGAGGCTCGGGGGTGGGTAACCGTAAATTGCTTCAAATGAAGTGGATTTGAAGGATGTGTGGTAGCTGGTATTGTAACGATATTCGGCTATGGTTAGCCAATTAAACCAGCCCTTTGGATTATCTCCTACGTAGCATCTCAAATACCTTTCCAATGTTTTATTAGTTGCCTCTGTTTGATCGTTGGTTTAGGGGTCGTAGGCCGTTAACATCAGCAGCTTAACCCTCTGAATTTGGAATAACTCTCCCTAAAAATGGCTAGTGAAGGTAGGATCCCTATTTAATACTATGTTGTCTGGTAGTTCATATAGTTTCATTACATTCTGTGAGAACATATTGGCAATTTTTGTCGCGCTGTAGGGATGGGACACGGGGATAAAATGGGCATATTTGGTAAACATATCCACAACTACCATACTTACTGAGTATTGATTAGATTTTGGTAGCCCTTCTATAAAATCCATAGATATAGATGACCATGGTCTAGTGGGTATAGGTAAAGGTTGTAAGAGTCATGAGAGTTTTGTGTTTACTCCTTTTGCTCTCTCGTAAACCTCATATTGTTTGATGTAAGTTTGTATATCTGATTTCATTCCTACCCAAAAGAAATCTCTCATAACCCTTTTCAGTGTTCTCTCAAAGCCCGTATGTCCCAATGATGGGCTATCATATAGATAATTTAGGATGGCTGTTTTTATAGGGCTAGATTGACTTATGTAGACTATCTGTTTATAGTATAGTATCCCTCCTCTAAAATGGTATTTCAATGAGCCTATGGTTTCCTAGTCTAGTTAATGCATGATAGCTTGAATTTCCAAATCAGTTTTATAGCTATCTTTTAATTGATCAACCCAATAAACAATTGGAGTAGAGATAACCCATAGTGTACCTTTTTCTATGGTGTCCTCCTGTCTAGAAAGTGCATTAGCTACTAGGTTCTCCTTCCCCACTCGAAACTTGACCACAAAGTCATATCTAATCAAATTGGATAACCATTTCTGCTATGTGGGTGTTCCAACCCGCTGCTCCAATAAATACTTGAGACTCTATTGGTCCGTCTTAACCTTAAAGGCTTGGCCTAAAAGGTAAGGTCTCCATTTCTGAACAGCAGTGACCAGTGCCAAGAACTCCTTCTCATAAGTGGATAGTGATAGTTCCCTCCCCTTTAAACTCTTGCTGAAATCAAAGATGGGTCTACCTTCTTACATTAGCATAGCATCGAGTCCTATACCTGAGGCATCACACTCTACTATAAAATTTTGGTTGAAATCTGGTAGTGCTAGGACTGGAGGGATTGATATAGCCTGTTTTAATTATTTAAAGGCTTCTTCTACTTTTGAATGCCCCTTTTTTCAATAGTCTCGTTAAGGGACTAGTAATTGCCCCATAACCCCTGATGAATCTGAGGTAGTAGCCTATCAACTGGCACGACAAAAAGATTGATGTCTTCTCCCAAGTGCAGGAGTGTCGAAGTAATAAATAACCCAGCAAAACCGGGGTCGAACCACAGGGAGGTTATTGTACAAATTATAAATTACAATGATACAACAACAACAATAATAACAATAACAACAATAACAATAATAATAGCAATAATAATAATAATAACAACAACAATAATAAAGAAGAAGAAAAAGATGAGAACTTTGAAATGAAATATTAAAGTAAGGATTAAACAATGATAATAACAAATGTCAAGGTTAGAGGTTCCACTAATGGTATGCCAAACAAGTATAGTATAAACTCTTATTATTCAATCAGAAACCACACACAAAGGAGGTTCCAATCATATTACAGATTGTTAACATGATTACATTAGTCATCTTATTTCATTAATGCTAATACTTGTAAATTTCATCAAGCATTCATGATTATAACTTATGTTAACAACAAATCAAGTTCCTTTCATAGCTCAGGTGTTGGTTATACCATACAGTATGGGCTATGAAAGTGCCAAGCATTTGTTGTACCAATTGTTATACAACATAAATCAAGATTAGTCATTTAACACGCAAAGTATTAAAGAGTGAACAAGATAACAAATATAAAACATGTTAGTATCAAACATTAAAGTCCATATTAAGTTTATACCATACTTATTCTTACACCATTAGTGTAACCTTTTCACCTTGACATAATTAACTTAGCTAGACATAATGAAAGAAAGAAAAATAGATAAACAAAATAAGAACATAAATAAGATAAGAGTTAACAAAGCAAAGGAAAGGAAATGAAATGAAAGGCATAAACTTGATATTAATGAAAACAAAGCATAAACATTACAAAGAATACAAAGAGAGAAAACAAGAGCATGATCTTGATCTGGACACCAAGATGCCTAAATGCATGGCAAATGCCTCCTTTTATAGGCCAAAATTGGGAACTATTGATTTGATGACTAATTGATGAGTAGATAGCCAACCCTTGACTTGGTGACAATCCTTATCTTCTCTTGTCTGTCTAAAATGTCATTGATAACGTCAAAATTAGAGCCATTTGAAAACATGAAAGTTCTAGGAAATTGTCTCAGCTTTCTTGTGTAAAAACTTCAGCTGATTTCGACTTCTAGAACTCCAGATATGGCTAAAATACTGAATAGTGCTCGAGCTGGAGGACAGATTCAGGCTTCTTTGTTGTTACAACAATTTGGACTTGAAAATGGCCTTTTTAGATCTTGGGCTCCATATGAAAGTTGTAGGCCTATGTCTTACCTTTCCATCCATATAAAATGGACCTAAATCTGAGATCTATAGCTCCAGATATGACCCAATTACCGAACAGTATTCAGATTTAGATTGCACTGACATCTCTTTTCTAAGTTTGATCATCTCTTTGCCTTTGCAATTGAAGTTCTTAAAGTCATCAATCAATCCTTTCATTTATGTGATAGGCCTGCATTTAAAATGGACATTTACCACAAATTAAAGGTATCTTATATTATTAGATAGATTATTATAAAACGTACTTTAGTTAAGGAGTTATTGATACTTTAAGTGCAAAATGATGATATAAAACCATGATAAAAATGCACTTTTGAGTACTAATCATCAACCCTAAAAAACCCCTTAGTGATTTGAGTGTGTTTGGTCTAGGCCACTTGATCATTGACTCCACTTTGCTGGGGTCAGTATGTACTCCTGGATCTGATATGATATGCCCTAAATATTCAATTTCTCTGTTTACAAATTTACATTTGCACTGTTTGGCAAATAACTTATGTCACACCAGAGTCTCAAATACCATCCTTAAATGTCTCTCATGCTCTTTCACATTGTGACTGTAGACTAGAATGTCATCAAAGAAAACTAGCACAAATTTTTTGAAATAGGGTCGAAAAATGTCATTCATCAAACCTTGAAAAGTTGAAGGGGCATTTGTGAGGCTAAAAGGCATCACTAAAAATTCATAATGCCTTTTATGAGTCCTAAAGTCTATTTTAGGGACATCTTTTTCCTTCATTCTGATCTAATGGAAGATTGACCGTAGGTCTAGTTCGGAAAAAATCTAAGAACCATGAAGCTCGTCTAATAGCTCTTCCACAACTGTTATGGGAAACTTCTCTTTCATAGTTTCCTTGTTAAGAGCATGATAGTCAACACACATTTTTCATGACCCATCAACCTTCCTAACTAGTAGGACTGGCGATGAAAAAGGGGCTTTGGCTGGGTCTTATGGTACCCATTACCAACAACTCTTTAATAAGCTTTTCTATCTCAAATTTTTGGTAGTAGGGTTACCTGTAAGGACATATACTTATTGGGGAGGTACCCTTCTTCAATATTATAGAGTGATCATGTGATCTCCTAGGTGGAATTCCTTTTGGCTCTTGAAAAACTTCCATGAATTCTAGCAATAGATTCTCAATCTGTTCTGGAATCTCATTCTAAGCTGATCCCAGCTCCTATATTTGCAGAATCAGGCCTTCCTCAACTCTTTTCAAGTCTTGTAAAAATGTTGGGTTGCAATTAACCTTTAATTTCTCCAATCCCATTCCATAGATCAGGACCTTCTTCCTCTCCTTTTAGAATTCCATTTTTAAGGCTGAGAAGTCCCACAGAATGGGCCCTAGACTTTTGAGCCATTGAATTCCCAACACCATATCGCATCCTCCTAGCTGAATGACATAAGCCCGAGAGACGAACTGATCTTCTTAAATCATCAATTTGATATCTGGGCAGCTTTCCTCACTCCGCAGCCGAGAACCATCTATAATATTCACCTTGATAGGCTTATGTTTTAAGACTTTCATCCCTACCCTTTTGGCTACCCTGAGATGTTTGAAATTATATTTACTTCCTGTTTCAATTAAGGCCACAAAGTTATGGCCACTCAGCTTAACTTCTACCCTCATAGTTTTAGGATTGGAACTCCTTATGATTGCATAAAAGAATATATTGATCTCCTACTTGCCTTCTTCCGGAGGTTCTTCTAAATCAATTAGATCTTCAGGGGCATAATTTTTCTCCTTCACCTCCTCATTTACTTTCTCTATCAAGAATATCCCTGGTCCTCCACACTTATAGCCAAGTCCCCATTTACTGTCACATTTAAAGTCAAGCCCCTTGTCTCTTTTTTCCTTCATTTGTGTTGAAGTGAGTCTCTGTATCTGAACTGGTTTATTTTCAGCCCTGGGCTGAATTGGTGTTGGGTTGTGGCCTTGAAGTCCCATAGCACTAGGCCTCTAGGATTTCCTTATGATTGTCAAATTTTCCTCCTGCATTCCTGCTAGTCCATAAGCAACCACTAAATTTTAGGGGTTCAGCATTCTAACTCCTATTTTATCTCCTCCTTCAATTCTCCTAGGAAGCAGCTAAACCTATAAGAGTTAGATAGTCCTCTAACCTGGTTCGAAAGCATTTTTAATTGGGTTTTGTAGAGTTCTACTCTTGAAGTTTGTTTGATACTTATGAGGGCTTTCATGGGGTCATTATAAGATGACATTCCAAAACAAATTTGGAGGGCCTTAACGAAGGCCTCCCAACTAGTGAAAATTTTGGTCTCCTCTAGTTTTTGATACCATGTTATGGCCTTTCCTTTCATGTGAAAACTGGCTACAAATAGCCTGTGTTGAGCTACGGTGTTGTGAAAGTTAAAAAATTGTTTGGCCTTGTATACCTAACCAATAGGGTCATCTCCATTAAACCGTGGAAACTTTAACCGAATTGACTTGAGCTGAACCTGTTGAATTCCTTTCTACAGTACTATTTCATGCCTTGGATTTCCATTAACTACCCCAGTGCGAGAATTAGGAGGGGAGCCCATGGGCCTTTTCCCTTAGGTCTTAGTCATCTGATCCATCCTGGTAGATATATTTCTCAATTGCTGCACTATATCTTCTAATATTTGCTACTGATTCTGCTGGTTTTGTTACTGTAACTCCTGTTGTTGTTTCATCTTTGACGCAGTTTCTATCAACTATAAAACTCTTGTTCCTTCAGCCATTTAAGAATCGTGGCTTTGAAACTACTTGTAATGGACTCAGTAATTTCAATAAAAAAATACTGGAATTCTTATTATAGTTTTTCTTTAACCTGAGTTTATAGGTAAAGTGGGGAAATTAAAATAACAAGTTTAAAGATAAATATCTTAAAGAAAAACTGAATGGAAAGAACAATGCAAGATTGATAAACCCTAATCTAGATTTCTAGGCACTTTGAGGTAACCCGGGCCTCCTAGGTGAATAAGATTTGCTTCAAAGCAATTACCTGCTTATCTATTGCCTCTCCCTCTCCTTTTATTGTAACTCTTGATTACTTGAGAATTAATTAAAATAGATATATTTGACAGCTGTTTTATTTATCAGTGTTTTATTGGATTTTTTTCCTTCTCCTAAACAGTGCTGTTTGCCATTGAACTTACTCCCTTGCTAGCTGTCAACCGCAGAAGCTTCTTCATCTTAGCCTTCCATGTAAGTGCTTCTTGTCCAATTTTGACCATACACATGCTCACTTTATCTTTTTGTTGTAGGTAAATCTTCTTCAACACGCCTCCTTCATTTTTTTTCCCCGGCCTCACTTGATCTTGCTCCTTTAGGCACTGCTGGATTGTTACACTATCATAATAACGATGTTAGCCGAAGACTATGAAGGATCAAGCATTTGATGCACTAAGTGTTATACAACACACATCTACATTAATCATTTAACAAGTAAGGTATTAAGAATTAGTAAGATAAAAAGATAAAACATGTTAATAACATTCTTTCTTGGATATAAACATTAAAGTCCATTTTAAGTTTATATTATACATATTCTAACACCGTTAGTGGAACTTTTTCATCTTGACATAATAAACTTATCTAAACATTAAAAAAAAGAAAAACATAAATAGACAATATAAAAACATAAACATGATATAAGCTAACTAAGTATAGGAAAGGAAATGAAAGAGATAAACAAGAGATTAATATAGCATGGAAAAAACTTAAGCATTACAAGATATAAAGAGAGAAAACAAGAAGATGATTTTGATCTGAAAATTAATATGACTAAATACATGGCAAATACCTCCTTTTATAGGATAAGATTCAAAACTATTAATTGGTTGAATAAGAAAATTGTTGGTGGCTAACCATTGATTTGGTGGCTAGTTTTTAACATTAGTGGTTGCTGGTTATTGATATTATTAGTTGATTTTTGATATTGTTTGCTAGTCAAAATGTCATTACTAATATTAGAATTAGAGCCCCTTGACTTATGGAAGCTGTGGGCTCTCAGCTTTCCAACAAAAAAAACAGAGCTCATTTAGACTTCTAGAACTCAAGATATGAGCCAAAAACTAAATAGTGTTTGAGTTGCAGGACAGCTTTCGACTTTTTCGTTGTTACTAAGATTTAAACTTAAAAATGACAGAATTGAGTTTTGAGTCCCATAAAAGTTGTAAGTCCATATCTTACCTTTTTATCTATATAAAATGGATCTAAATTCGATATGTACAGTTCCAAATATGGTCTAATTATCAAATGGTTTTCAAGTTTGGACTGTACTAGTAATTTTTTTTCTAAGTTTGACTCTCTTTATCCTTTCAATTTCAATACTTAAATTTATCAATTAATCCTTTTATTATGTGATAGACCTACATTTATGATGAACATTTCTTATGAATTAAAGGTATATTATATTATCAGACTTGTTAATATAAAACATGTTTTTATTAGGAAATTTAATGATACTTTAAATACAATATGATGACATAAAACCTTAATAAGAATGTATTTTTAAGTATTAATCAGTAGTATTTATTCATTAGGCTTCTAAAGTATTTAATGAATCTGAAAATTAGTTATAGTGTGTTTAAATTAACCCAAACACTAAAGATTCTTATTTAAAAAAAAGGCATGTCAGCCCATACACATGTTGTCCTTTAATTTTTTATCTCATTGTATTTTTGTATAAATAATTTTTTTAAATAAAATTTTAAATGATGTTTCACTAATTATCCAATTATTCCAATATTGTTTAATGATTTTAGGACTTTTATTGTAATATTAACAATTATTTTCTAAATAGTTATATATCAATCTAATATGTATAATTTATCTTACAATAAAAAAATAGATGATAATATTTGTACAGTCTTCTCTTGCGCTGGTTAATTGGCCAGTGCTGGTCTAGAATATGAATGATTTTCCAATACTGTTGAATTCTTTAGAGTGGTGAAATCGAATAAAGAACCATTTCATAAACTAAACAAATAAAGAAATATATATATATAAAAAAAAAACTATTGACCACAATGAGGTAGTTGGTCTTTCTCCGCAAGTTAACATTACCCACCTCGGCCATCAAAAGTTCAAATATAATAAAATAATATTTTTTATTTTAAAAAATTATTTTTGATATTAAAATATTAAAATAATTTAAAAACATTAAAAATATATTAATTTAGAATAAAATAAAGAAATTTTTTCATTTAATGCCAGATAAAGTTATATTATTATTATTATTATTATTATTATTTTGAGTTTGAGTTCAAAATAATCCCGAGAAAAAAACTTTTTAAATACTTAAATACAATTTGATGTGGCGAGAATTTGATTAGAAAGAAATTAATTTGGGTGTAAGAAAACTTATCTGATAAAGAGTGCTGTTGTCTTTAATCATGCCAAGTTTCGTTTTCGGTCCCTCAGTTTTTGCTTTTATTTTTGGTTTGCTTACCTAGTTTTGGTTTCTTTTAATTTGACCCTCAGAAGTATTTTTTTTTTGTCATCCTGATATTTTCATTCACTTTAAATTTCATGTCATCGCATCCCCTTGGTGTCGGAATTGTTTCCATGGCTTGCTGATTTTATGTTGGAGAATGTTTTGTGATTGTGAAAATAAGATTAGAAGAACAAGGATTATAATTGATATTTTCAAAAACTGAAAGCCTCGCTCTCATATTTGTTGTTCAAGAGGCACATAAATATATCTTTTAGCCCCTGAAATTTAGATTTTCTTACAATTGATCTCTTAAGTTTTCAGATCATGAAACGATTCTATATATATATATATAGTTTTATTTTTTGACGATTAGAATGTATCTTCTTTTTGGGAAAGGGGATCTAGAAGTTCATGAGATTTTTTCATGTTTATAAATGAGAAAATAATTAAAATTTAAGCTTTTAGATCCACAACTTGAAATTTGAGGGATACCTTGTTCACCAATTTAAAAAAATGGTTTTAGGCCTCAGCGGCCGGCCATGTTTCATGCGGAGGCGCACCTGTGTTTTTAACACGGTCAAAAAAGCATGCCAACGCGACCTTTTTGGGAAAGAAATTTGCTTTATATTTTTGTATCAAAGTTTGATTTTGTTTTTTTTATATACCTGTCAATATTGTGTCTATTTATTAGATTTATAAGATATTTAATAAATTTAAAAATTAATCATGATATATATAAATTGGTTTGAATATCTTAAATTATATCAAAAAAAAAAAACATGTCAGCTCATGAATATATGCCCCTTAATTTTTTATCTCGTTGTATAAATAATTTTTTTAAATAAAATTTTAAATGATATTTCACTAATTATCCAATTATTCCAATATTGTTTAATGATTTTAGTATCTTTTATTGTAATATTAACAATTATTTTCCAAATAGTTATATATCAATCTTGTATAATTTATCTTATAATAAAAAAACGGAATATAATACTTGTACAGTATTCTCTTGCGTTGGTTACCTGGCCGGTGCTCGTCTAGAATATGAATGATTTTCCAATACTGTTGAATTCTTTAGAGTGGTGAAATCGAATAAAGAACCAGTTCATAAGGAGTTCAACTAAATGATAATTATTATTTTTTAAAGTATTTTTTATTTAAAATTATATTAAAATATATATATTTTTAATTTTTTAAATTATTTTTTACATCTAGACATTAAAATAATTTTAAAAAATAAAAATTTAAAAATCATTTTTAAAATATAAAAACAAACATAACCCATATCCATATATAAATAAATAGAAGTAGACTCCTCAGATCTGCTTTTACATATAATTTACCAAAGTCATCAACCAAATCTTGTCTTGGCTTGTTCTTCAGTTATATTTATACTCTCATCGGGAAGTACAAGTGACGAGGACATGGTTCAGCGACAGCGTTGACGGTCGGATAACATGTGCGTGGCTATTGTTACCTACTCGCCGCTAGCAATAATTAACGTTTTCAATAAATAAATTAGTCTCGTCAAGGAATCTTTTTTCGGGGACAAAATTTTGAATAGATTTAACCAATTATTTTTAGTCCCCCAACAATTTTTTCCCACAAGAAATTTACTTTTTACTCCATTCTCAAGAAAAAAGAAAAAAAAAAAAAAAGAGGCACCAGTCGTAAGCTAGCCAAAAAGTTTTGAGAGAGGGAAACCCCAGATGAACAGCATAACTCTTTTAATTAATTGGAGATATTTCGAAGAAAGTAAATATCGCTTGGAGAAGTCGGTCGTGATGAAGTGAGTGTCTCCATCAGAAAAGGACTGGCGATGAAATGTTAGAAGGTTATTTGAGGCATGTATGGACCCGCAAATTATAATATATGGTAATTAGAATGGGACCCCTCTCTTATTGATATTCAATAAATGAGATGCGTGTAAAGTACAAAACGGCCACAACACGTCGGTCCAATCCATGATTCTTGATGGGAGTTTCCATGAAACTCTTAGAATAATTTTTTATATATTCATACTAATTTAATATAACAACTCTCATTTTTATTTTAGATTAATTTTTTATATATTCATACTAATTTAATATAACATGATTGATTTAATGAGTTTAAAAATAATTTAAATATCATATAAAATATAATTTAATTTAAAAAATTAAACTAATATCTTTTTAAAAATATTGATGCAAATATTATTTTAATCTAAATCAACTCGATTTAATTTGTTAAATTTATAATCATGATTATGAGATTATGATAACTTTTAAAAATAAATAAAAATAAATTATAAAATATAATGTCCAATCAACTCAGTTTTAAAGTAAAAAATTAAAAAAAAATATTAAAATCTATTATAGTTAACATCAAATTTATAATCTTATCATAAAATAAGGATAGCCTTTAAAAATAAATCAAAATTAATTATAAAAATTAATCTTTAATTAATAATAAAAATTAAAAAAAATAAAAATAAAATACAAGTTTAGTAAGAAGGAGGTCGGTAGTGATTTTATAAACATATAGTCATAGCATTGGATTTATTGGAGCTGTAATCGGTTGCAGCCGTATAGCCAAGCCATCAAGTTTTTGGATAAGACTTCACATGATCCTTTTTGACGCGCAATCAGACGGATGCTTGCTGTGGACCTCTATAATTTTTAGATATTGGGTGTGCAACACGATGGAGTTCTTGGCCTTTTTGCGAAATAAAAAAATTGAATTATATCTTCCACAATTTATTTTTTTTCTTTTTTCAAAGTTTTAAAATCTTCCAATTTAATTCTAAAAAAAATTCTGTCAAACTTTTCTTTAATTTGTCTTGGAGTTTTAAATAGGACACCATGCTAATAAACTGTTTGGAAATATAGTTTAACTTGTATTTTTTAAAAAAAATATTTTTTTATTAAAATTTAATATAATTTATATATTTTGAATTGTTTTGATATATTAATGTTAAAAATAATTTTTTAAAAATAAAAAAATTATTAATATATATTTCAACATAAAAAATTATTTAAAAAGTAATAATTACCACGTTGCTAAACATATTTTAAAAATCTTATTTTTATTCTTATCAAAACAATGTTATAATTTATTAAATTAATAATTTCAAGTTGTTAGAAATATATATGTTTTGAAATCTAAATATCTCTCTTATTATTAATGTTTTGATGTGTATTGACTTGATCTTGCTACCTGAAAATTCATTGAATTTTAATTAATTTGTTTAAATTAGATTAATTTATTAAAAAATAAAATTCTCTCAATAATAATAAATTTTATTTATAAATCTCGACTCAAAAACTAAATTAAATGTAATAAAAATTAAATTATTATAACTAACCATCATGATTGATGCCTTTTTTATTTATAAATTACGCTTGATTTGTTTTTTGTTAATTATTAGATATGTTTGCCTGATGTCATATGATCTTATAGAGGAGCGATATTCGAAGTAAATGATTCTTTTCTATGACACATATTTATTTAATTGTTAAGATAAGAGGGCTGGCCATCTTTTGCTAGCCTTGTCACTAACTACGGTGCCCAGATCATAATTTGAAAGTTGCAATCTAGTATTAAAAGTTGCAATTGATATCAATTTAAAATTCTTTGAGGCATTAAAAGTTTCGGGATGAACACCATAATTTTCATTAAAATTTCAAAATCAAGAAAATTTCTAATGTTTTAGGGATTAATATTTAAGCTTTCATTAAAAATAAAAATAGATGAAATCTATTATTTTTAGAGATTAATATCATATTTTCCCAACAACTTTTCAACATCTTTTTTTAAAGAAAAATTATAAAAATTATAAGATATATCATAAAAGAAGGTTAAGAAATAGATTCAAATATTTAATAATATTTATAGAATAAATTAAAAAAAATAGTTAGTGAAGATAACTTTTAGTTTGAAAAGTTGCATTAAAGGTGTTGTAAATAAGTAATTCAATACTTGATTTTTTCAGACTAATTTTAATTTTTGGATCCATAATTTTTTATTATTATTAAAGAGTCCTTATTTACAATGTGATATAATTAAATAATATTTATGCTCTAATATCAAGGAGAGCAAGATTAATAATCTATAATACTAAGGGAAACTTTAATTTAATTCATGAAGTTTTAGTTTATGTATTATTTAATCCTTATTTTTTTGGGTATTTTACACTTTAATCCTAAAAATTTTATGTTCATGTTTTTGTATTTAGAAGTTGAGAGAGAAAGAGAGAGTTATTGTAAAAAATTAAGTAGATCGAAAGTGCTTATATTTGATATCTAGTCTTGTTGTGAATAGTAATTGAGTAAATGAGATGCCATATTTTAACTATGTCAAAAGAAAGTAGATGATAATCTATAAAATATTATTTTTATTTATTATTTAATAGTTTATGTATTATTTAATCCTTATTTTTTTGGGTATTTTAC
This sequence comes from Populus ilicifolia, assembly GCA_015708895.1. Lineage (NCBI taxonomy): Eukaryota > Viridiplantae > Streptophyta > Magnoliopsida > Malpighiales > Salicaceae > Populus > Populus ilicifolia. The sequence goes on from SRLM01001076.1 coordinate 32,940, forward strand.
ACTTTAATCCCAAAATTTTTATCTTCATATTTTTGTATTTAGAAGTTGAGAGAGAAAGAGAGAGTTATTGTAAAAAATTAAGTAGATCGGAAGTGCTTATATTTGATATCTAGTCTTGTTGTGAATAGTAATTGAGTAAATGAGGTGCCATATTTTAACCATGTCAAAAGAAAGTAGATGATAATCTATAAAATATTATTTTTATTTATTATTTAATAGTTTATGTATTATTTAATCCTTATTTTTTTTGGGTATTTTACACTTTAATCCCAAAAATTTTATATTCATGTTTTTGTATTTAGAAGTTGAGAGAGAAAGAGAGAGTCATTGTAAAAAATTGAGTAGATCGAAAGTACTTATATCCGATATCTAGTTTTGTTGTGAATAGTAATTGAGTAAATGTGGTGCCACATTTTAACCATGTCAAAAAAAAGTAGATGATAATCTATAAAATATTTGTAACAACCCGGCTTTTCAAGCCCTAAAATAACAAAAAAAAAAATTCCTGAGACACATTGTGTCGGTAAATTGCGAACCTATTTTCCTCACATCATCAAAATGCAATCCATACATCAACTACATTCAACATTTAATTTAAAAGGAAAATTTACATAAACATATAATATTATTTTTGCATGCTTAGAAGTTCATATTATAATATTACATCCATAGACACGAGTTTGCATTCCTATCCTACTAATAGTCACCACGAATTTAAACAAAATGGTTCAATAAAAGTTATACGTTTAATACATTGATCCATACAAAATACATCGTGAGTTAGGATGCAACTACATGATTCCTTGCAAAAGTAGGTTCCCGTGTATCGGGTTTCCTAGGCATCTCGTTGATGTGATGTCCCTGTTACAGTGCAAAATATTTAAGAGAATGCAATTGCTTATTAGTAATAATGATAATTAAATGATCTAGCAGGAAAAATAAAACATTAACATTATTCCATGGTTGATGCATGATATTTGTAGTTTTGTCATGTACATAGTATACACAATTTATAGTACATATAGTTGCACCAATTCTTGTAATCAACCAAAATCTTAAACCTAGCTATCCTCTCAAGGCATCATTTGTTGATATTAACCGTTCACTCACCCCGATCATCCACTTCGGATGCCTTTAGCCGAAGCTAATCAATCACTTGTCCCAGTCATCCATTCGGATGCCATTAGTCGAGGCTAATCATTCCTTTATCTCGGCCATCCATTCGGATGCCATTAGTCGAGGCTAATCATTCCTTTATCCCGGTCATCCATTCGGATGCCATTATCCCGGCCATCCATTCGGATGCCATTAGCCGAGGCTAATCATTCCTTTATCCCGGTCATCCATTCGGATGCCATTAGCCGAAGCTAATCAACCTTTTGACAACATTTAACATTTGACAATCTGTTATCTACTCTAACCCAATATGTTAACATTCATGTTAAAGTATCACATTATTTAACGTATGAAAAAGGAAAGTGGAAGTCACCTACCTGTTCCACCTGTGGTTTGTTCTTGTCTTGACGATGGTCTGATCCCGACCGCACCACCTAAGACAACAATGGTCACAATTCAGCACATTTGTATTTTTGAATCACATTTGTTACCACACTTATTTCAAAAGTTCATACATTCAAGTGCTCCATATTTTACACCATCATACCATGAAATTGTTACTAGCATTTAAGTCATTTTTGCCTAGTAGGCTTATTGTAGAAATCGGCAACAAGAACTGGTTCGCTGCAAGCTGCCAAATTCGGCAGCGAGAATTGGTTCACTACAGGCTGCCAATTCGGCAGCGACAACTGTTTCGCTGCCAGCAGCCAGTTCGGCAGCAAAAACTGTTTCGCTGTTGGCGTCACTGTTCCGACAGTAGATGCTAAATCGTAGGGGACAACTCAGTTTCGGTAGCGAATCTCAATTTCGCTGCAACCAACTCAACTTCGGTGGCGAATCACAAATTCACTGTAGAACATGAAACTCGACAGCGAATGTTAATTTGCTGCAGACAACTCAACTTCAGCAGCAATTCACTGCAACCGACACGGTTTCGGTAGTGAATCGCAATTTCGCTGCGAAACATAAATTCGACAGCGAATTCTAATTTGCTGCAGCCGACATAGTTTCGGCAGCGAATGCTAATTCGCTGTAGAACACACAATTCGGCAGCGAATTCTAATTCGCTGTAGAAGACTCAATTTCAGCAACGAATACTTATTCGATGCAACCGTCACATTTTCGGCAGCGAATCGAAATTTGTTGCAGAACACACAATTCTGCAGCAAATGCTAATTCGCTGCAGAAGACACATTTTTGGCAGCAAATTGAAATTTCACTGCACAACACCCAATTTGGCAGCGAATTCTAATTCGCTGCAGCTGACTCAATTTCGGCAGCGAATATTTATTCGCTGCAGCTGTCACATTTTCGGCAGCGAATAGAAATTTGCTGCAGAACACACAATTATGCAGCGAATGCTGATTCGCTGTAGAAGACTCAGTTTCGGCAGCGAATGCTAATTCGCTGCGGCCGATACAGTTTCGGCAGCGAATCGAAATTTGCTGCAGAACACACAATTCTGCAGCGAATGCTGATTCGCTGCAGAAGACTCGGTTTCGGCAGCGAATGCTAATTCGCTGCGGCCGATACAGTTTCGGCAGCGAATTGAAATTTCGCTGCAGAACACACACATTGAAAACCATCAATTACAGCATATATCTTTCAATCATTCCAGTAGAATACACACATTAAAACTATCCATTCCAGCACATAATCGTTCAACCAATCCCAGCAAAACACACACATTGCATGCCGGCCAACCCCATAGTTAAAGTCGACCCCCTACTATGATTTGTTGTTTCTATTTTATTCATTTTTCTTTACTAGATGTTCTAAAATTGGCCTCATTTCATTTCTGTTTTCTTCACAGCTAGCTAAGGTCATAGTTCAATTTTCTTAGGGTTTTTCTTTTTCATTTCCGGTTCTAAATCTTAAGGAGAAGAGGAAGGAAGTTTCATGACCCATACCTTACGAATCTAGCTAGGTTTGAGGAAGGTTTGACAGTGTTCTTCCTCCTCTCCTGCTGGTTTTCTTCCTTCTTCTTCCTCTCACGTTGGTTCCCTTCTCCTCTCTCTCTAGGTGGCTGTCCAATCTTCTCTCAAGGTCTCCTCTCTCTCCCTCACACGTTCACAAGGCTTAGGTTTCTGTTGGGGAGGAGAAAGGGAGAGTAACAAGCAGCTGGACATACAGCTGCAGCAACTTTGATAAAAGCTAGGGTTACCTTCTCTCTCCTCCTTATATTTATACTCCCCATTAAATGAGGTGGGTGTTTGGGGGTTGGTTTAGATGTGTTCTTATCCTTGTTTTGATATATCTAAAACCAGTTTTACCCCTCCCTCTCAACTCCTTAAGAAAATTATTATTATTTTATTTTTTTAAGACAAAAACTGCATTGCTGCTGATGCAGAAATCGGCAGCGGAAACTGTGTCACTGCGATGCAGAAATCGGCAGCAGAAATTGCGTCGCTGTTGATGCAGAAATCGGCAGCGAAAACTGCTTCGCTGCAGATGCAGAAATCAGCAGCGGAAACTGCGTCCCTGACGATGCAGAAATCGGCAGCGAAAACTGCGTCGTTGATGATGCAGAAATCGGCAGCGGAAACTGTGTCACTGCCGATTGAGAAATCGGCAGTGAAAACTGCTTCGCTGCAGATGCAGAAATCAGCAGCAAAAACTGCATCGCTGCCGATCGAGAAATCGACAGCGAAAACTGCTTCGCTGACAATGCAGAAATCGCCAGCGGAAACTGTGTCACTGCCGATTGAGAAATTGACAGCGAAAACTGCTTCACTGCAGATGTAGAAATCGGCAGTAGAAACTGCGTCGCTGCCGATCGAGAAATCGACAGCGAAAACTGCTTCATCAGTTCTGTCTATATATATATATATTTTTCTTTTGGGTGTTTACAATATTATTTTTATTTATTATTTAATTGTTTATGTATTTATTTAATCCGTTTTTTTGGGTATTTTACACTTTAATCCCAAACTTTTTATGTTCATGTTTTTGTATTTAGAAGTTGAGAGAGAAAGAGAGAGTCATTGTAAAAAATTGAGTAGATCAAAAGTACTCATATCCGATATCTAGTCTTGTTGTGAATAGTAATTGAGTAAATGTGGTGCCACATTTTAACCATGTAAAAAAAAGTAGATGATAATCTATAAAATATTATTTTTATTTATTTAATTTTTTTAAAAGTGAATAAAGAATATTTTAGGATTAAATTGATTTATTAATATTTTTTATAGTATTGTTGAGGTGTTTATAAATAAAAACAAGTTTATGATTTTAAAAACTAAGACCCAAACCTTGAATTTTCAACGACCACAAAATTATTCAAAGAACAACAATTTATTTGTCATAATGGATGATGTGTCAGTAATAATTTGCTTTTAAATTTTTTCCTCTTATATTTTCTATAAACAAACCGTATTTACATAACATATTTATATAAATAAAAATATAGGGTTATTAGCAAACAGAATTAATCTCTAAAATAAAATAAATGACAATGCATACAATAAAAAGGACAAGTGAGAAAGAATATTTGTTTGTTCATTTATCCTTCGTTTTCACTTAGAATATTTTTTTAATATTTAATTAAAACTAACAACTATTTTTTTATTTATCATTTAATATCTTTTTTTATTTTATTTTTTAAGCATAAATACCATCTTTCTGTTTCTCAGTTGAAAATTAATAATACTGGAAAGCACATTCTTGACACCATCTTCTTTTTTCTTAGAAATGAATCTAACTTGAAATATTGCTGAGTAGTGTAGGTTATATAACTAGTTATAATATTTATTTTTATATTTTTAAAGTATTTTTTAATTTTTTTTAAATTAATATTTTTTAGTATTTTTATATCATTTTAATATGTTAATATTAAAATAATTTTTTTAAAATAAAAAATATTATTTTAATAAATTTTTAAATAAAAAAATATTTTAAAAAATAAAATCTATAGTTTAGAATTCACTGTGCTTCCCAAAAAAGGAAAGGAAAAAGAAAAAAAAAAAAAAGAAAAAAAAAGAGTCCGTAATTTTGACTAGTGAGGAATTGATAGCTTAGAATGCACTGTGTTCCCAGAAAAGGAAAGGAAAAAGAAAAAAAGAGTCCGTAATTTTGACTAGTGAGGAATTGATAGCTTAGAATCCACTGTGCTTCCCAGAAAAGGAAAGGAAAAAGAAAAAAAGGAAAAAAAAAGAGTCCGTAATTTTGACCAGTGAGGAATTGATAGCTTAGAATGCACTGTGTTCCCAGAAAAGGAAAGGAAAAAGAAAAAAAGAGTCCGTAATTTTGACTAGTGAGGAATTGATAGCTTAGAATCCACTGTGCTTCCCAGAAAAGGAAAGGAAAAAGAAAAAAAGGAAAAAAAAAGAGTCCGTAATTTTGACCAGTGAGGCCACGGACGGCTTTACAGGAGATGTGAGTCGATCCAAGAAGCAGTTGAATGACAAATACAGCCAAGAGACAGTTGAAAAATCATCGTCTACTCTCGACTACAACTGTTATTATTTAGATAAATAGATCACTAAGAAAATCCACCACTACCGATCACTTAAAAAAAGGAAGGTGGTGCCACTTGCATATCTTATTCTTTCATTATGAAATAAGCGTGGATGATGCACAAGCTAGAAGCTTACAACAACCATGTATTTGTCCCATATGCTCTCAGTTTTGCGCATGTACAAGCTATAAGTTTACGACAACCAAATATTTGTACCATATGCTTAAGTTTTTCCTATATATAACCTGTTAGTCGGCATCATCTTCCTCAAAACTCATTCTATACCACATTAATGGCTTCATCACCCGCTTCTCTGGTTTTCAAAGTTCACAGACGTGAGCCCGAGCTAATCAAACCAGCGAAGCCCACCCCACATGAGTTCAAACTGTTGTCTGACATTGATGACCAAGAAGGGCTTCGATTCCACATTCCAGTCATACAATTCTATCGCCACAATCCCTCAGTGCAAGGGAAAGACCCCGTCAAGGTCATCAGAGAGGCGATTGCTAAAACATTAGTGTTTTACTATCCATTTGCCGGTCGGCTGAGGGAAGGGCAAAACCGCAAGCTCATGGTGGAATGCACTGGCGAGGGTATCTTGCTTATAGAGGCTGACGCTGATGTTACTCTTGAGCAGTTTGGTGATGCACTTCAACCTCCATTTCCTTGCTTGGAGGAGCTCATTTTTGATGTCCCTGGCTCTAGCGGGGTGCTAAACTGTCCTCTGTTACTTATTCAGGTATGTTTCCCTGCACGAGTGCAAGGACAAGTATATTTTTTATATAAATATTCCCTCTCTAACTTTTTTTTTTCCATTTTGGGATGCTTTCAATATTATAAAAAAATCCAGACTATGTACTTTTAATGTTATATCCTAATTAGTAATTAGAAATATTATTAAATCTAATACAGTGAATCAATCTATTACTTAATTTTAAGTTTGATATTTTTTAAAAAATATATTTTTGAAATGATGAGTTTTTTAATTGATTTTGATTGATCATCTAACTTATAGCTCATTTAACTTTTTTTATGTTATTGTTTTTTGAAAAAAATAAAAAGATTAAAAAATAGCTGCAAAAAATAATTAATTAGTTTTTAAAATTATAAAAATTATAATATATTAAGAAAATAAAATAAAACTTAATTTATAATTTACTTTCAGATATATTAAAAGTCATTTTAAAAAATAGACAATGGTTCCAGAGCTTTTTTTTTAATAAAAAGATAAAATATACTATTATATCAAATTAATATAAAACTATTTTTATAAGTTTAAAATAAAATAGGACTAGCTTAATAAGTTAATCTAGAATCTAATTGATTTGAAGTAGAAATTAGACTAAATTTATAAAAAAATAAAAAAAAATTAAAAACTCAATTAACTTGATTGACTTGGTGACCTGACAAAACTCTATTGTAATTTATTAACTATTTATTTTTTTAATTAAAATAATATAATTTTAATTTATAAAAAGTTTACAATTGACTTATACGATCTAATCAAAATTCATAAGTCACCTTGAACCGGGTCAACAACTGGTTCAGTTTAAAAATAATGGTTATTCTATTAAAAAAGTAGAAGAAGAAGCCGGAAGAAGACTTACCAAAAACAAAAAAAAAAATAGAAGAAGAAGAGAAGAAAAGAGTTTCCTACGAAAAAGCTTTCTATCTAGTTTTAACCCGGAAGTTTCACTTTCAGAAATCCATGGGAATCTATACGTTTTCTCTAGCAGGATAAGAAAACCTGTTAACAGAGGAGGAACAAAAAATCACACCATATATGTTACATGAGGTTCAAAGTTACTCTTTAGTATACACTTTCAGGGAATTAAGGAAAACTTTAGATCAGAGGTGTTGACACAGGCATAGCTTAATATCATGGTGTCTGATATACTACGCAAAATGGCAGGTGACACGCCTCAAGTGTGGTGGTTTTATCTTAGGCCTTCGCCTCAATCATACCATGAGTGATGCCTCCGGCATAGTCCAATTCATGGCAGCGGTTGGTGAGATGGCACGCGGAGCCACTGCCCCCTCCGTCCCCGCTGTGTGGGAAAGGCATGTTCTGAATGCAAGAAACCCACCCCAGGTTACATGCATCCACCGTGAGTACGAGGAGGTAGCTGATACCAAGGGTACAATTATTCCACTTGATGATATGGCTCATCGTTCCTTTTTCTTTGGCCCTTCAGAGATATCTGCTCTTAGAAAATTGATCCCGCCTCACCTTAGCCGTTGTTCCACTTTCGAAATATTAACAGCATGTCTTTGGAAATGCCGTACCATTGCCCTCCAACCAGATCCTACTGAAGAGATGCGCATAATATGCATTGTCAATGCTCGTGAGAAATTTAACCCTCCATTACCAACTGGATACTACGGTAATGGCTTTGCTTTTCCGGTAGCAGTGGCAACTGCCGGGGAACTCTCGGAGAAGCCATTTGGATATGCCTTGGAATTGGTAAGAAAGGCCAAGGCCGACGTGACTGAGGAATATATGCGATCGGTAGCATCTTTGATGGTAACTAAGGGGAGGCCTCATTTTTCAGTGGTAAGGGCATACCTTGTATCGGACTTGAGAAGTGCAGGATTCGAAGTGGTAGATTTCGGTTGGGGTAATGCCATATACGGTGGGGCTGCCAAAGGTGGAGTTGGGGCAATCCCTGGGGTTGCAAGCTTTTATATTCCGTTTAAAAACAAGAAAGGAGAAAATGGGATTGTGGTGCCATTTTGCTTGCCAGCTCCTGCCATGGAAAGATTTGTCGAGGAGCTTGATGATATGTTGAAGGGCCAGCCACATAGCGGGCTAACTCATTCCAAATTGATCGCATCTTCCTTATAAGTTTAGTTGTTTACCTTTTTTTCTCCCATAAGCTAAATGGTTACTCTGTGATGTAATGTGAGGAGGTTGGAAGCGCTCCTAAACAGAAAAAAAGATAAATCATACATGCACCCATCATTTATGTATGTTTGTTTGAAATTTTCTTCTAAAGTTTACTGAAATATTCACTTTTCCTGTCAATTTAGCTCTGTGTTCTGATGATAAATCATTTGTTGCAATTATAATCAGGTAAAAGTATAATGCGTACGTACATACACATGTAAACGCGAGGTTGCAAAACGATTATTTCTAGTTGCATACAAGTGATGTCCAAAATCATCTACAAAACTTATAATACTCATCCAATGTGACAAGATTTTATTATCATATTTTATTTTAAAAAATAATGCGGTATATCAAAGAAAGTGCGTAGATCCAGAGCCCTTGATATCTGCAGGTGCTCTGGATTGGCGTGCACCAACCTAGCCGCACCTAAAAAACAGGCACGCTAGGTTTGGCGCTTTGGGAAGCTCATTTCCCAATAAATGTCGCATGACATCAGGTATAGACGTATTGGGCAGGCGCGCCGCTATTTAAGTGAGCAGAAGAGGATAGAGGCTTTTGATCTTCATATCATATCAATTCCATTTTATTTCATTTGAAATGATTAAAATATTTTATATTAATTTAAAAAATAAAATATATTTTATTTTATTTTAAATTTTATTTTTTTTCATATTTTTTAATTAAATTTTAACCCGAACATTTCAGTTTCATTTTATATATTTTGTTTTGCTCTTGAAAAATCATTAAATCAAATTAAACCTTATTCAATTTTATTAATTAAACCATCTAAATATAAAAAACTCTTTTTCATTATTATTTTCAATAACAATGATGTTATTAATAATATTAAAAATTATTTTTTTTATTAACAATGATATTAATTTTTAAAATTAGATTTATCATTAATATATATGGTTTATATTCATGCTGTTTTTTTTATGTTTATATTTTATAGGAATTTGAGCAAAATAAGGGATGTTTTAGATCTATTAATCTTGATAACATTGACCTAACTTTATATTTAAAATATTTGTGTTAAAACATTTTATTTTCATAATATTTTAATATTATGGTTAAGCTGAATTATTTTAAGTTAAAGATTTATTTAACTTTAACTATTTAAAAATATTTTAAATTTTAAAATTATATTTGTTTGACATTGTATTTGTATTTATAATTAATTTATCTTGAATTTTAATAATGTTTGTTGAGTGTGTGTGTGTGTGTATGAATAGTACAACCCCGAAACGGCCCGCCAAAACACTTTAAAACTGAAACATTTCATTCTAATTTAAAAAAAAAACAGTTACCAAAACATAATTAATAACCTTGCTTCACACATTACATACAAAGTCATACTTGGATATAGCACAAATAGATAGAAAACCTATACATTAGTTTGCCAATGCCTTTTAGAAAAAAAAGGTGTACAACTTAGTGCCAGGTTACTAGGAAAAGCTAAGATAAACAAATTATTTATATACTATAATAATAGGCTATTAAATTTTTTTAATTTATATGGATTCTTGGACCAGCTTATATACATATCGACTAATTCTATAGCTTTGAAGTTAATGACCATGTAAATCTTCAATGACTATTATATTAGCAACCACAAGGTTCGAACTTGAGACTAAAAAGGGAGCAAACCTCTTGATTTCAAACTCTAACTGTTAGGTCATCTACTAGATGGTCATAATATTTTTATCTGTATAATATTGGAGGGATCTTTTCCAAACACCATTAAAATTGATAAGGAATCATAAATGACATTGTAAACTTTACAAGCTAGATAGCATTGTGTGGAATGTCAACATTAAATGTGAAACCAATATTTATATTTCAAAACCATAATGGGGATATGTATTATAAAGATCAAGTGTTATACAATTCAAATTTTGATTAACCATTTAACAAGTAAGATATTAAGAATTAATAAGATAAAAATGATAAGACATATTAATAGCAAGTTGTTTAGGATATAATCATTGAAGTTCATATTGAGTTTACATTACACTTATCTTAACACCATTAGTGAAATCTTTTTACATTAACATGATTAACCTAGCTAAAGATAATGAAGAAGAAAAACATAAATTAAAAAAAAACATGATTATATAAGTATAGTAAAGAAAATGAAAGACATAAATAAGAGATTAATGAAAGCAAAACTTAAATATTATAAAAATATAAAGAAAAAGAGTAAGAACATAATCTTGGTCTCAAAACAAAGATATCTAAATGCATGACAAATACCTCCTTTTATAAGTCAAAATTCATAACTATTGATTTGATGACTAATTGTTGAGTGAGTGTCCACCTCTTAACTTGGTTACAATCCTTCTCTTCTTGTCTACAAACAAACATCATTATTAACACCAGAATTTGAACAGATAGTTTATAAAAGTTCTAAAAAATTTTATCAGCTTTCCAACAACATAAGAATGAGGTCATTTGAACTTCCAGAACTCGAGATATGGGCTGAACAGTGTTTAGGTTGTATGACAAATTTTGACTTCTTTATTGTGGCTATAATTTAAACTTGAAAATGATCTTTTTAAAGCTAGACTCTTTATGAACATTTTAGGCCTATGTTTTAACTTTCTATCCATATAAACCAGCATAAATCCAAGTTTTACAACTCTAGTTATGATCTAATAACTGAATGATGTTCCACTTTGAATTCAACCAGTATCTCTTTTCTAAACTTAGCCATCTCTTTGTCTTTTTAATTTCAGTAGTAAAACTCATTAATCAATCTTTTGATTTATGTGATAAGCCTGTATTTAAAATAAACATTTATCATAAATTAAAGGTATCTTATGTTATCAAATTTGTTATTATAAAATATGTTGTGGTTAAGAAATTATTAATACTTTAAGTGCAAAATGATGATATAAAACCTTGATAAAAATACACTTTAAGTACTAATCATGTCACTTAAAATTAAAGTGAGATGCATCAGGAGGAAAAATTATATATGATGGTGCACTTGTTCTTGTAGGATTCATATGGTCTCTTAATGTTCTAACTTGATTATTTTTATTATTTTCATTGTAAAATGATTGATTATCCTCTTCGGCCGCATTTTCCAAAAATAATGAGTATTTACTAGAAAGTTTACCTTTTAATATACGTGACCAAACTATTATACACGTATAAGAAGAAAATAAAAAAGGAAGAAAACAAAATAAAAGAAACAAAAGTTAAATATAGGAAAAATAAAAAGATAAAATAAAATAAATATTATAATTTATATAGAAATTTACCTCCCTAGCAACGACGCCAAAAACTTAACTAGAAAAAAAGATTGATCTCTTCTTCTAAATGCAGGAGTGTCGAAGTAATAAATAATCCAACAAGACTAGACTTGAACCACAAGGAGGTTAATTATATAAATTACAAACAACAACAATAACAAGAAGTTAAAGAGGATTTTGAGTTGTAAGATTAATGTGAGGATTAAACAATGATAAAAACAAATGTCAAGATTAGAGGATCCACTAATAGTATTGAAAATGAATATAATATAAACTCTTCTTATTAATAAATTGAAAATCACATACAAAGGAAGTTCCAATCGGATGATTTGTTATTAATAACTTATTATAAATTATTAACATGATCATATTAATTATCTTATTTAAGTAATACCAAAATTTTAAATATTGTCAGGAATTCATGATGCTAACTTACGTTAACTACAAATCAAGTTCTTTTCATAGCATAAGAGTAGGTTATACCATACGGTTAATTATGAAAGTACCAAGCATTTGTTGTACAAATTGTTATACAACACAAATCTAGATCAATTATTTAACAAGTAAGGTATTAAGAATTAATAAGATCAAAATGATTAGACATGTTACTAGTAAGTTATTTAGGATATAAGCATTGAAGTTCATATTAAGTTTATGTTATACTTATCCTAACACCATTAGTGAAACCTTTTCACATTGACATAATAAACTTAGCTAAACATAATGAAGAAAATAAAAAATAAATAAACAAGATGAGAACATGATTATATAAGTATAGCAAAGGAAATAAAAAATATAAATAATATATTAATGAAACTATAGCATAAAACAAAACTTGAACATTAAACTATAAAGAAAGAAAGCAAGTAAAGAAATGATCTTGATTTAAAAACCAAGATGTCTACATATATGACAAATGCTTTCTTTTATAAGTTAAAATTTAGAATTATTGATTTGATGACTAATTATTGAGGAGGTGACCACTTCTTGACTTGGTGACAACCCTTATCTTTTTGTCTGAATAAAATATCATTACTTATATTAAAATTTAAATACATAGTCTTCATGAAAGTTTTATGCATTTATCTCATCTTTAAAACATAAAAGGAATGAGCTTATATAGACATCTAGAACTTAAGGTATGGGCTGAACATTGAATAGTGTCTAGACTGCAGCATAGATTTAGACTTCTCTTTTGATGATAAGATTTGGACTTCCAAACTACATAATTAAGTATTGGACTCTCTTTAATGTTTTAGGCTTATGTCTTCAAAATTTTTAGCCATATAAAACAAACTAAAATCTAAAATCTATAGCTTTAGATATGACCTAATGATAGAATGGTGTTCTAGTTCGAATTAAATTAACATCTTCTTTCTAAGTTTAGCTCTTTCTTCGTCCTTTCACTTTCAATAGTTAAATAAACCAATCAATCCTTTGAATTTTGAAACATATATATATATATATATTTGAAATAAGCATTTACCATAAATTAAAGATATCTTATATTACAAGACTTGTTATTATAAAATATGCTTAAGTTAAGGAATTTAATGATACTTAAAGTGCACTATGATAATATAAAATATAAATAAAATAAAATTTTAAGTACTAATCAATGGTTGTTGGCTTGAAGGCACATTAAAAAAGAAGGTAGATAAATGATGAGGACTCAACAACATGCAAAAAAAAAAAAAAAGGTGACGGTGAGACACTAATTTGTCAAGAATGAAAGTAATGCATCATGATCAATATGTGTGTATACTTATTTGAGAAATATAGATCCCTTTTTCTTCATAAAGTTTTCCTGTTCTTAAAAGTTTGAATCTCTAACAGTAAGCTTTGATGGCTCTTTCCGCTCCTGCTTACTTGAGTCATATCTTATGATCTTGACCTCTAGGAGGGATATGACATTAGTATACTTCTTTGCCCACAAACCTTTATCTAAAGGGTTGCCAGATCTATACTATATCTCATGTTTTCTTAAAAGGGAAATTATGGAGTCAACCTTATATGTTTTGCTAGATTGCCCCCCAATTTGATCATACCTCTAAGTGTTCAATTTGGGTTTTTCTTGAGGATGAGGCTATGTGGAAGAAGATTCAGTTATTTACAAAGAGTTAATTTTTATAAAAAAATTTTAGAATTTTAAAGCTATTTCAAAAAATCATTTTAATGTTTGTTCAAAACAAACTTTTTTTAAAAATTCAAGTGATTCTCATGGATAAGTTTACATGAGTGTTCAAAATTTTTTTTTTGCTTTTGGTGAAAATGTGAAGTGATGATTTATTATTCAAAGCGGTTCAAGCTTCAATTTGAAGGTTTTAAAGAACTAGTTTTCAAATTATTCATTTTTCTTACATGAATAATGATTTGTTTCACATGGAAAAGCAAAGTCTACTAGTCTAGATTGCCTGCCTTTGATTAGAAAGGGCTTGATTGGGATGTAACGTAGGCTTCAGCTCTTGGCTATGAAAAAAAGTATATTTATAGGCTCAAAAGGTGTTTAAGAGATCTTAAGACTAAAGATCACTAGTGCTTATATTCCAAACTCTTTTTTGGCCCATGAATTTTTGGACCTTAGAATTAATTTGCAAAATGATCCATGGTGCCCCTTAATGTTGGGCTTTTTCTTCTTTTTGGTATAGAGCATCCTTATATTAGTGATTTTTATGCCACACTCAAATCTTTTTGCAACTATTTCATGTCCTTTAGCATTGTCTATGCACTTTTAATCATTAAGGATTTTCTTTCATACCCCCTTAGTGTTGTTTGGGCACTTTTGTCATTTATGACTTTTTCATGCCCTCCAAGGTTGTTTAGGTACTTTTAGTCATAAAGAATATTTTTATACTTACCCTCGAGTGTAAGGTGTGATCCTAACCAATGTTATTTTTCAAGAAAAATGCATTAGGCTCAAAAAGGAACTGCAAGAGAGTTTTTAGAATTTGTGAAAGGATGATAAAAGATAACATTTCTTCATTTGAAATGCATTCATTCAGAATCAACAACCTTTACTTTGTCACATGTGAATATGTATAATGGTTTCTTATAATTCATGTAGTCAAAACTCAGCTTTGAAGTTATCTCATGGTGTATAGGTTGATATCACTTAAATTTTCATAATTTGTTTATTAGAACAAACACCAATTTGATTTTTATTTTGTATTAAAATTTTGATTTCCTAAAAATACTTGTGAAAACATGGGATTATACATGTTTTTTTTTGTAAGAAAGCAAACACATTAAAAAATTCTTGGTGTAGTGATTTTGTGAGTGAAAGGTGTGTCCAGTGTGTTATTTGCATGAAACAACATAAAAAAATATAGGTATACCATTCATAGAGAAAAACACATGATTTTATTAACAAGAAAGACTCATTTAACCGAGAAAGTTTTGTGGCATTATTAGCGAGATAGGATGAAACAAACATGATGAAGCAAAAGGTAATAATTGGGCAGGCTTCATCCTTCCATTTTATGACAGAACTTTATCATCTATCCTCGAGAATGCATACTGCCTTCTTTTTGAGGTTTTCAAAGTATTCCACCTTTAGTGCATTCACTGATCCAATACTTAAAGCATGATTGGGTAGAGAGTTTACACTCATGTTTGGAGTTTTTTCAAATGTTATCTACCTAACTTTAATCAAATGAATGAGCATTTTTTTTTAAAAGCACTACATAAATGAATGCTATGTCCTGTAGTGCCAACATGGTACACACAAGTGAGATCTAGCTTGTAAATTAGGGTAAGGTGGTTAAAAAAATGTCAAGGGTTCTAAAGATATATGCCTAATGCTCAGTAGCTTTTAGTACATCTTACTAAAAGGTTTGTGATAATGTAGGTAGCTATTCTTGAACTTTTTGGTGTTTGGTTTGAGACTTAGGTTTTCTGGTAGGAAATGTAGGGTTGAGACTGATGTTGGAAATTTCAGGTGAAGGGGATGAAGTGTGATAGTTTTGGAATGGGTTTTTCCTACCCCTATAGCCTCTTTCAACGTAGTTGACCTCTTTTCTTTTACACTCAAAGCCTCTTTTCTTAGTGGGTAAAAAAATTCTACCATTTTTTACTCCTTGCTCTATGTGCTTAGCTATTATCATAGTGTTAGTAAATTGCTAGGCCGAACTACCCATCACATATTCATAGTACGATGTTTTGAGCATGTTGGCAAATAAGGTGGCCATCTTTTTGTCTAAAAGTGGGGGATGTACTTGTACAACTAAATCTCTCCACCCTTGGGCATATTCTCTCATGCTTTCTTTGTCCATTTTCTCTATATTAGACAAGCTAGTTCTGTCAGGAGCAATATTCATATTGTACTTGTATTGTCTCACAAAAGCATCCACCAAGTTTTTCCATTTAGAGATCTTTGTGTTGTCTAATCTTATATACCAGTTCAATGTCGCCTAACTTAAGCTATCTTGAAAAAAGTACATCAGTAGTTTTTCATCATATGCTACTTCTGCCATCTTATTGCAGTAGGATTTGAGATGAGTGATAGGGTATTGTGTTCCAGTATATTTGATGAATTTAGGAACAAAATGTTTTTTGGGACAACCATATTTGTAGCTAGACATATTTCTATTACCTGTATTGGATCATATAAGTCTACCCCTTCAATGGTTCTGATTTCGGCTTCCAATGTTGTTATCTTATTGTAATCACTTCCATAAGATATTTTGGTCCTGTAGTACTCATTGGAAAATGCATCTATGACTGTAGGGGTTGGTGTTGGAGTTGTTGGGTGCATAAATACAAGATTGTGTAGAAGTTTTTAACGATGTTTACTCATTATTTCTTCAGGTTAAGTCGTTGTTGGGGGCTGAACAAAAATAGCTGGCCTATTGGAAAGACCTTCACTAGAGGCATTTCTAAGTATTTGGTTGATGATTAGTACTTAAAAGTGCATTTTTTTATTAAGGTTTTATATAATCATTTTGCACTTGAAGTATTAATAACTCCTTAACTAAAGCATGTTTTATAAAAACATATCTAATAATATAAGATACCTTTAATTTATGATAAATATTTCTTTTAAATGTATGCTTATTACATAAATGAAAGGATTGATTAATGACTTTAAGAACTGAAATTGAAAGGACAAAGAGATGGCCAAACTTAGAAAATAGATGTCAGTGTAGTCCAAACCGAAACACTATTTAATAATTGGGTCATATTTGGAGGTGTAGATCTCAGATTTTCATCTAATTTATATGGATAGAAAGGAAAGATATAGGTCTACAACTTTCAAATGGAGCCTAAGACTTAAAAAGACCATTTTCAAGTCCAAATTATAGCAACAATAAAAAAGTCTGAATCTGTCCTCCATCCTAAACACTGTTCAGTGTTTGGCCTATATTTGGAGTTCTAGAAGTCCAAATAACCTCAAATTTTTATTCAAGAAAGCTTAGACAATTTCCTACAACATTCATGCTTTGCTTTCAATAATATCAAGTTTATGCCTTTCATTTCCTTTCATTTACTTAGTTAACTTTTATCTTATTTATATTTTAATTTTATTTATTTATTTTTCTTTGTTTGTTTTATTTAGTTAAGTTTATTATATCAAGGTGAAAAGGTTACACTAATGGTGTAAGAATAAGTATAGTGTAAACTTAATATGGACTTTAATGTTTGATACTAACATGTTTTGTATTTATTATCTTGTTCACTCTTTAATAGTTTGCTTGTTAAATGACTAATCTAGATTTATGTTGTATAACACTTGGTACAACAAATACTTGGCACTCTTATAGCCCATACTATATGGTATAACCGACACCTGAGCTATGAAAGGAACTTCATTTGTTGTTAACGTAAGTTATAATTATGAATGCCTAATGAGATTTACAAGTATTAACATTAATCGAATAAGATGACTAATGTAATCATGTTAACGATTTATAATCTAATTGGAACCTCCTTTGTGTGTGGTTTCCAATTGAATAATAAGAGTTTATACTATACTTGTTTGACATACCATTAGTGGATCCTCTAACCTTGACATTTATTATTATCACTGTTTAATCCTTATGTTAATCTTCCACCTTAAAGTTCTCATCAACTTCTTTTTCTTCTTCTATTACTATTATTGTTATTCCTACTAGTACTACTACTACTACTACTACTATTACTGCTATTATCATTGTTATTGTTTTTATTATTACTATTGTTATTGTATTACTGTTATCTATAATTTATACAATTAACTTCCCTGTGGTTCAACCCCGATCTTGTTGGGTTATTTATTATTTCGACACTCCTACACTTGGGAGAAGACTTAATCTTTTAGTCATATCAAGTTTTTGGTGCTGTTGTTGGGGAGGTAAGTTCTTGTACAAATTATAGTATTTATTTTATTTTTTCTTTTTGCTTTTCTTATATATAACTTTGTTTGTTTTTCTTCTTCCTTTTATTCTATTCCTAAACATGTATGAGAGCATGGTCATGTGCATTAAGTGGTAGACTTTGTAAGGTATCCTTATCATTTTTAGAAAATATAGTTGAAGAAGATAATCAATCATTTTATAATGAGAATAATTGTATTAGAACACTTAAACACTACATGAATCCTACAAGAACAAGTGCACTATCATGTATAGTTTTTTCTTCTAATACATCTCATTTTAATTTTAAGCCAGACATTATTCAACTGTTATCTTTTTTTCATGGCTTAGATTTAGAAAATCCATACTTGCATTTAAGAGAATTTAAAGAGATCTGTAACACCTATAATGACTTAAATTATAACATAAACACCATTAGATTAAAATTTTTTTCTTTTTCATTAAAAAATAAAGCTAAAACATTACTATAAAATTTGAGACCAGGATCCATTCATACTTGGAATGAAATGCAACAATAATTTTTAAAGAAGTTTTTCCTATCTCATAAAACAAACTCTTTTAAAAGATAAATCACCACTTTCACTCAATAATCAGGAGAAACATTTTACCAGTGTTAAGATAAGTATCAAGACTTGATTAATACTTGTCCTCATCATGGTTTTGAAACATGGAGATTGGTTTTATATTTTTATAAAGGGCTAACACCTAGAGATGGACAAATGGTTGATTTGTTATGCAATAAAACTTTTAAAGATAAAGACCTTGATAAAGCAATGAAATACTTAGACTTGTTAGCTGAAAATGCTTCAAATTTGAACACCGCGGGTAATTATGAGTCACCGAGTAGAACTCAACCTCATATATCTAGTGGAGGTATGTATAACCTTAGAAAAAATCATGACCTTTAAGCCAAGTTTGCATTTTTAGCTAGAAAAGTCGAGGCACTAGAATTGAAAAAGAGTAGTTAATTAAAATCTGTTGAAAACATTGTGTGTCAAATATGTGAAACAAATAAACACTCAACCAATAACTATCCAACCTTGCCTTCTTTTAAGGAATGTCTTCATGAATAAGCACATGCTTTAAATAGTTTTCAAAGGGTCATCCACAACCCATACTCGCAAACATACAACTCTAGTCGGATAAATCACCCAAATTTCAGTTCGAAGAGTTATAATAACAATGTACAAACTTCACAACCATCATTTCAAACACACTATAATTTTCAAAAGTCTCATGGATATACACCTCCTTATGCTCCACCTTTTAGAAGAAATCTTAAGGAAACATTGCATGCATTCATTGAAAAGCAAGAGACAATCCATACTTAACTTGCTCAAAACATGACAGATTTTAAAGATACTCTTGCAAAATTGCCATATGCTCTCAGTTTTCAAGAGAAAGGTAAGTTTCCATCTCAACCACAACAAAATCCCAAGGGGCAATACAATGCAAATGCAAGTAGTTTTGGAAGCCAACACATGGATCAAGTCATATCAATCACTACTCTTCGCAGAGAAAAATGATGAATTAATCTCTAAGGGTAAGGAAAGGGTTAAATTTGAAATTTGCAAAGAAAAGATTAATTCCCCGCCAACACTTTTATTTGCTCATACCATGACCAAACAAAGAAAATTCAATCACAACTCTAAAATCTTTAAAACTTTCAAACAAGTAAGAATTAATGTACATTTGCATTCAAATATTGTCCTGATCAAATATTTTAAAGATGTGTTCCCGACAATGAGGTAAGTAGTGTCATTAAATTTTATCATTATGAGGCATGTGAGGGTCATTTCTTATCAAGAAAGACAACTACAAAAATCTTACAAAGTGGATTTTACCGGCCCATCATGTTCAAGGACTCACATGCATTCTGCAAATCTTGTGAAAATTGTCAAAAGTTAGGATTTATTTTAAAACATCACATGATTCCTTTAAATCCTATTCTTGTCATTAGATCTTTGACTATTGGGGTATAAATTTGATGGTCTATTTTCTCCATTATTTGGTTTCTTGTACATATTAGTCATAGTAGATTGTGTTTCAAAATAGATAGAGGCAATTCCAAGTCAAAAAAATGATCATAAAACAGTGATAAAGTTTTTGAAAGAAAATATTTTGAGTCGATTTGAAATCCGCCAAGCCATGATAAGTGATGGTGGAACACATTTATGCAACAAGCTATTTGAGTCTTTAATGAAGAAATATAGAATCACACACAAAGTTGCCACCACTTATTACCCTCAAACAAATGGACAAATAGAGTCTGCTAATAGGGAGATCAAACACATTTTGGAGAAAACAATGAACCCTAATAGGAAAGATTGGTCTTTAAGACTAAATGATGCATTTTGAGCTTATCAAACTACTTATAAAATATCATTAAGTATGTCACCTTATAGACTAGTCTATGAAAAACTTTGTCACTTGCTTGTGGAACTTGAACATAAAGCTTATTGAACTATTAAAGCTTTCAATTCAAATCTTAATGATGCTAGTCAATTGCAAAAATTACAAATAAATGAGTTTGAGGAAATAAGAAATGATGCATATGAAAATTCAAGAATTCATAACGCAAGAATTAAAGAGTTTCATAACAAGAAAATTCTAAGAAAAACATTCAATGTTGATCAAAATATCTTGCTTTATAATTCTTGACTGCATTTATTTCCTGAAAAACTAAAATCAAGATAGAGTGGTCATTTTATTGTGAAATATGTGTATTCATATAAGACCTATGATATCGATAATCCAACGAATGACAATGTTTTCAAGGTAAATGGACATCGTTTGAAAGTTCACTTTGATAATTTTTCAATTGAAAATGACTCTATTGAATTGGGTGATTTTATATATAAAGATTGATTTTTTTTCTTTGCTTATATTATTTTTGTTGTTACCTATTTTTGAGTTCCCACTAAACAAAAAAATAAAAATGAGAAAATAAAAAAATATATATATCAAAAAATTTTAAAAGAAAGAAAAAAAAAGGGGAAAGCTATTTTCAACATTAAAACAGGGATACAGTTTGCAACAAATTGCTTAAATCATGGGGCATGTTTTAGGGCTTGTGTCGGGTACCATTGTCACCACAAAGCTCTTCTTGGCTTATAAAAGCTAGAGAAAGACAATGAGCAAAGGAGGGTGAAAAAAAGGAAAGAAGGGACTTTTTTTGTTTTGAATTGGAGAAGAAGGAAGAAACGAAAGAACAGAGGGGGGGCTTTCGGGAAAACTAAAAGGAAAGGGATGTTTGAAATGAGGAGATATACTATGAGAGTGTAAAGAGGAAAGAGAGTCAAAATAGTAGAGAGAAGAGAAAGACAAAGACTAGGGCCTCTACAAGAGAAGAAGAAGAATCGTGCCTCACCCCTTAGAACCTCCACTAGTCCACCATCATTAGCGCTGCCAACAATAGTAGAAACACTATGAGAGGAAAGAATACCATCAGTAATAGACGGAGGAAATAGAAGTAGAGGAGAATAGAGTAGAAGAAAAAAAAATAAAGAGAAGAAAAAGGAAAAAAGGTTGACCACTATCTTAGCCATCCTCCAGTCAGCAACTGCTAGTAGCACTGCCTTCAGAGCCACCACAGGTCTGCCTTCTGCCCTTTATCTTATTTTGTTGTTCATCTTCTTACATGTAGAAAGTGCACTGTGCACATTCTGCAGGAAAAAAGATAATTAACTGAATAATTAATTAATTGGTTATTGTACACCTGTACAGTAACCTAGTTACTGTATAGGTGCACAGTATCAGTCCATGTTTGTTTTAAGTTGGAATATCAGCCCAGCCCATGTGGCTGGGCTGAGTCCAGCCCTATAGAGACCATACCCCAATTTAATTTGGACTGATTTCAGCCTAGTTTTCTTTTGGGCTAAGTCTGGCCCATTCAAAGAATTTTCTTTAAAGAATTTTTTCAAAGAATCTGTGATCAATATCAATTTGTATTTTTATACTGAAAGATACAAATCCAGTATTAAAATGCTCAGTTTTTGTTAAGTCATCAAAAAATATAAAAATATAAAATATTTTATTTTCATGCATACGGCCTAGTCTCTCAAATATATATATATATATATATATATAAAATCATCATATTATATTTTCATACAACAAAGAAAATTCCAGAAAAATATATGTATTAACATGCATTTTGGCTTTAATAACCAATTTATTCAAGCCATGAGAACTAGGCCAATATTTTTAAAAAATTTTAAAAAATTATTTTGTTTTCTTTTAATATCTAGGGTTATGATCTTATACATAAGATATATTCCAGATATTAAATTTTTGTGTTTAGGTTAGAGTTATCTGATAAGATAAGGACCTTCTTATTAAGGAGGACTTTTCTTGAATCCTAGACGGACCAACAACTAGAAATACAATAACACCTTAGCTTTTTTATCAGAGAATCAAACAATGCAACTTACCTTAGATAAGGTGTATTTGGGGTGCTAATACCTTTCCTTTATGCAATCAGTCCCTGTACCCAATCTCTGAGACCAGTTAGGGTTCCTAGTGACCAAAATACTAGGTGGTGACTCCCATTCCATTTTCCACCAATAATAGACAATATTTTCTTGTCTCCTTACATTTGCTAGATAGATACCATATACATGTTCATTGATAAAGCAGAAAACCCGCTGCGATGCCGCGCACGTGGGATAATTTTTGTGTTTCTTTTTGCTAGTTTCTCTCACCTTAGTCATATAGCGGACAATGGTATTCCGTGACTTAAGTCAATTCTTTCAGTTTTTCATAATAACTAATATCTGTGTATATATTTGTGCAATTCTTTGAATCTCTCTTCCAATTCTCATTTACAAATGGTTGAAAAATTGAAAAAGTATTTTCCTACTCTGCCACAAAATACGATTACAAAAATTTACCATGCTATATGTGCAAGATTAAAGTTGTTAATGAATCATGGAATTCTTTAAGATATTCATTGGTTGATTGAAGCAAAAGTCCGATTATTAGGTGAGTTCTTTAATTCCTTTATTTCACATATACCTGGAAGAGGTAAAAGCACTTTTGCTAAGAAACATTGTGCAAATCGACTGAAAGTCTATCATCGATGTGCTAGATGGACTTATAATGCACAATGTCATTCTTTAGGAATGATATCAATAAACTGTGAAGATAAAATAAAATTCATTAAGGATGGCCTGCGTAAGGAGTCTTTAGATAATCTTTTATTAACTCTTGAGACGCATCTTAGTGGAGATGTGCATCTGCAATTCATGATTTATGATCACATTTTCATAAAGAACATGATCGACTGAGTCTTGGGAATCTGACTAAAAAAATCCTATTTGGTAGTTTTTAAGAAAACTAGATGGGAAACATATTCCTGACCCATAAAGGACGTTTAAGTTGTTCTTGGACGCAAAACCAAGGGAAGATATGAGCCACAATCATACAACACATGCTTTTTCAAAAATAAATAAATAAATAAATAGAGAGAGAGAGAGAGACTCTAGCTGGCTTATATATAGGTGATATGATTTCCTTTTTAATTTCTCATCTATAGAATCCTCTCTTTCTTTTTTTCATTTCTACTCAACCTATATATTCAATAAATATAGAAGTGTGTAGAAATGACAAGTTCTGTAAGTCATCACATAAGAAATATTTTTCTTTTTGGTGGATCTAGTCCTAAGAAAGAAATTAAGTTTTTAGAATCAGCAAATCATCTTGGTCAGGTACTAGTTAAGAGAAAGATTCATTTAGTATAAGAAGGAGGCAGTCTTGGGTTAATGGGAGGTGTGTCAGTAGCTGTATTTTTAGGAGGTAGTCAAGTTTTGGGGGTCGTCCCTAAAGTTTTAGCACAAAGGAACACCATTGGAAAAAAATTAGAGACAAACTACATGTTTTCATAATGTTTGCTCGAATGAATGCAATGTTTAACCATGTTGATGCCTTCATTGCCTTACCAAGTGATCTAGGCACACTGAAAGTGATCTTTCATATTTCCTCTTGGGTCCAACTGCACATTCACTATAAACCCATAGGTCTATTAAATGTTAATGTTTATTATAATAAGTTGTTGTCTTTTCTTGATCATGTTGTAAAATAGGAATTTCTAATATCTTCTGTATGATAAATCATAATCTTTGTTGCTACTACTGAATAATTAATTGACCAACTACAATCTTTCAGTCTTGGAATTAATTCCTTTATGAGTCACATAAATTGGTCATCTAAGAAAAGAAGTAAAAAAAACTTAGATTAGATTTGAGTCTTCATTGGTGAATCTTTATGTCTTTTGCTTTTATTATTGTGTTTTATTGTTTCTTATATTTATTTAAGTGTGTTTCAGGTTTTTTAGTGTTCGTTATTTCAGATGATATCTTTTATACTCTTTCTTTCTATCTTAAGACATTGAGGATAATGTCTCTTTTGGTTGAGGGGAGAGGGTGGTAGCTTTTAAAAAAAATTAACTAAGTGTGTTTTCTATATCATAAGGCATGTGCAAAATTATTGTTACTAAGATGACAGAGTAAAAGAATTTTTTTGTTAAAGTGACTCTTAAGACACATCTCAATAACCATTCTTAACAAGGTCTATTATAATACTTCTTAAAATATTCAGATTTACAAACTCTCACATTATTATCACTTAATTTTGCTCATATACTCATTTAACATATATTCTTAAACCTTAATTTTCACACACACACTTTAACATATGATTGTGAGTTGTATATTGCATTATTAAATTATTTATGTTCTTTTGTTAAACATAACAACTAAGAGAAATGAATAGTATATAATTTGAAAAAAAGCAAAAAAAATAATGATAATAAAAATATAGAGAAGTTTGGTTTCATAGCCTTCTTAACCTAAGATATTAATCCCAAAGAGGTGTTTCAACACCTAATATCCTAAAATCAACTGACTTAGGAGCTATTAGCCAAACGCTTGTTACATGAGTTGAGGAGAAAAACTTAAGGGAATTAAACATTGCACTATCTACATATCAGTATCTCCAACTCGAGTTACTAAGCTTGTAGGGGTGTCTCAACATCTAATGCCCTAAAACCAACTAGTTTGGGAGTCATTAGTTGAAAGCTTGGTACATAGGTTAAAGATGCATGGTATTTTAAGTTATATGTATATATATTAAAAAAAAAGACAAAAGGTACTCAAAAGTGTATTTTTTATAAAAGGTTTTATATCATTATTTTGTACTTGAAGTATCAATAACTCCTTAACTAAAACATGTTTTATAATAACATATCTAATAATATAAGATACCTTTAATTTGTAGTAAATATTTATTTTAAATGCAGGCCTATCACATAAATGAAAGGATTGATTGATGAATTTAAGAATTGACATTGAAAGGACAAAAAGATGGCCAAACATAGAAAAGAGATGCCGGTGCAGTTCAAATCAGAACACTATTTGATAATTAGATTATATTTGGAGTTGTAGATCTTGAATTTAAGTTTACTTTATATGGATAGAAAGGTAAGACATAGGTGATTAATACTTAAAAGAGTATTTTTATTAAGGTTTTATATCACCATTTTGCACTTGAAATATCAATAACTCCTTAAGTAAAACATGTTTTATAATAATATATCTAATAAAATAAGCTATAAATCTCATATTTAGGTTTACTTTATATGGATGAAAAGATAAGACACATGCCTACAACTTTCATATGGAGCCCAAGATCTAAAAAGGTCATTTTCAAGTCCAAATTGGAGGAACAACAAAGAAGTCTGAGTCTGTCTTCCAGCCTGAGCACTATTTAGTATTTGACCCATATCTGGAGTTTTAGAAGTCAAAACGATCTGAATTTTTTACACAAGAAAGTTGAGATAATGTTTTACAACTTTTATGTTTTCAAGTGGTTCCACTTTTGATGTTATCAATGACATTTTAGGCAGACAAGAGAAGATAATGATTGTCACCAAGTCAAAAGTTGGCCACCCACTCTTACTTTCTCTCTTTGTATTTTTTTGTAATGTTTATGCTTTGCTTTCATTAATATCAAGTTTATGCCTTTCATTTCTTTTCATTTACTTGTTAACTTTTATCTTATTTATGTTCTTATTTTTTTTTATTTTTCTTTCTTTCATTATGTCTAGCTAAGTTTATTATATTAATACTTTGCTTGTTAAATGACTAATCTTGATTTATATTGTATAAAACTTGGTACAACAAATGCTTGAAACTTTCATAGCTCATGTTGTATGGTATAACCGACACTTGAGCTATGGAAGGAACTTGATTTGTTAACATAAGTTACAATCATGAATGCTTGACGAGATTTACAAGTATTAGCATTAATCGAATAAGATGACTAATGTAATAATGTTAACAATCTATAATCAGATTGGAACCTCCTTTGTGTGTGGTTTCCAATTAAATAATAAAAGTTTATACTATACTTGTTTAACATACCATTAGTGGATCCTCTAACCTTAACATTTATTATTATCATTGTTTAATCCTTATATTAATATTTCATCTCAAAGTTTTTATCATCTTCTTCTCTTATTTTTTTGTTATTATTATTATTGTTATTACTATTACTATTACTATTATAATTGTTGTTTTTGTTGTTGTTGTTGTTGTTTATAATTTGTATAATTAACCTCTTCGTGGTTCGACCTGATCTTGCCAGGTTATTTATTACTTCGACACTCTTGCACTTAGAAGAAGACATCAATTTTTTAGTTGTGTTACGTTTTTGGCGCCGTTGCCGGGGAGGTAAGTTTTGTATAAATTATAATATTTATTTTATTTTCTCTTTTTACTTTTCTTGTATATAACTTTTTTTCTTTTCTCTTATTTCTTTTTTTTTCTTCATCCTTTTATTTTATTCCTACACGTGCATGAGAGTTAGTCACATACATCAAGTGGTAGACCTTGTAGGATATCCTTATCATTTTCAGAAAATATAGCCGAAGAAGATAATCAATCACTTCATACTAAGAATAATGATATTAACCGTGCTAGAACACTTAGAGACCACATGAATCCCATAAGAACAAGTGCACCATTATGCATAGTTTTTCCTCTTGATGCATCTCATTTTAATTTTAAACCAGACATTATTCAACTTTTACCTTCTTTTCATGGGTTAGATTTAGAAAATTCATACTTGCATTTAAGGGAATTTGAGGAGGTCTGCAACATATATAATAATTTAAATTGTAGCATGAACACCATCAGATTAAAGCTTTTTCCTTTTTCATTAAAAGATAAAGCTAAAACATGGCTATAAAATTTGAGACCAGGATCCATTCGTGCTTGGGATGAAATGTAACATCAGTTTTTAAAGAAGTTTTTCCAATCTCATAGAACAAACTTTTTGAAAAGACAAATCATCACTTTCACTCAAAAACTAGGAGAAACATTTTATCAATGTTGGGATAGATATTGAGACTTGCTTAGTACTTACCCTCATCATGGTTTTGAAACATGGAGATTGATTTCATATTTTTATGAAGGGTTAACACCTAGAGATAGGCAAATGGTTCAATTGATATGTAACAGAACTTTTAAAGATAAAGACCCTGATGAAGCAATGGAGTATTTAGACTTGTTACCTGAAAATGCTCAAAATTACAACACCGCGGGTACTTATGAGGCACTAAGTAAAACTCAACCTTATACATCTAGTAGAGGTATGTACAAATTTAAGGAGGATCATGACCTTCAAGCTAAGTTTACATCTTTAGCTAGAAAAGTCGAGGCATTTGAATTGAAAAAGAGCGGTAAATTAAAATCTGTTCAAAAAATTGTGTGTCAAATATGTGAAACAAATGAACACTCAACCAATAATTATCCAACCTTGTCTTCTTTTAAGGAATGTCTCCATAAACAAGCTCATGCTTTAAACAATTTTCAAAGGGCCAACACAACCCATACCCATAAACATACAACCTTGATTAGAGAAATCACCCAAATTTCAGTTAGAAGAGTGATAATAACAATGTACAAACTTCACAACCACTGTTTCAAGCACACCATAATTTTCAAAATTCTCATGGATACGCACCTCCTTATGCTCCACCTCTTAGAAGAAATCTTGAGGAAACATTGCATGCATTCATTGAAAAGTAAGAGACAATGAATACTCAACTTGCTCAAAACATGATACATTTTAAAGATACTCTTGCAAAATTAACATATGCTTTTAGTTTTTAAGAGAAAGGTAAGTTCCCATCTCAACCACAACAAAATCCCAAGGGGCAATACAATGCAAATGCAAGTAGTTCCGGAAGCCAACACATTGATCAAGTCAAATCAATCACTACTTTTCGTAGTAGTAAGGTTATTGAAAAACCTACTCTTGAACCTTATGAGAAAGATGATGAGTTAATCTCTGAGGGTAAGGAAGTTGTTGAATCTAAAAATTACAAAGAAACAACCGATTCCTCACCAGTACTTTCATTTCTTCAAGCCATGACCAAATAGAAAAAAGTCCATCATAACTCTGAAATTTTTGAAACTTTCAAATAGGTAAGTATTAATATACCTTTGTTGGATGCTATTAAACAGATTCCTTCCTATGCTAAAATTTTGAAAGATCTATGCACTGTGAAGAGAAAACTGAATGTGAAAAAGAAAGCCTTTCTAGCCGAACAAGTAAGTGTCATTCTTCAAAACAATATTATATTAGAATATAAAGATCCTGATTGTCCTACAATTTCTTACTTTATTGGAGAACATAAAATTGAAAGAGCCTTACTTAATCTTAGTGCTAATGTGAATTCACTTCCATATTCAGTTTTTTAGAGTTTGAATGTAGGTGAGTTAGAACCAACTTCTATAACTCTTTTACTTACCGATAAATCTATAAAAGTGCCTAGAGGAATAATTGAAGATGTGTTAGTACAAGTCGATAAATTCATTTATCCTGTGGATTTTATTGTCTTGGACACACAACCTGTTGAAGTCTGTAATTCATTTCCTGTTATTTTAGGACATCTATTTCTTGAAACTTCTAATGCATTGATTAATTGTAGGAATGGACTGATGAAGCTATCATTCAAAAACATGACATTTGAGATGAATATTTTCAACATTTACAAGCAACCTAGAGATAATAATGATTTACAAGAAGTAGATTATATTGACAAATTAGTTTATGGTCAACTTAAATCTACTTTAAGTAAAAATAAGTTTGATGAATCTGAAGATTTGCAAATGATTTATTATGAGGAAGAAATCATGGATGAAAAAAGCATAAAAAATATTGATGTGAATCTTTTGTCAATAGTGACAATGAATTTGACATCTGATATCGCACCAATTGATGATTACTTTCTGAACAAATCCTTACTTTCTTTTAGCCCAATGCCTTGGTATGATCAAAATATCAATTTTCTTACTTTAGGAGATTTGCTAGCTGATTGGAGTACCCAAGACAAAGAAACGTTTTTGAACGAAGTGAAGAACTTTTATTGGAATGACTCTAACTTATTCAAATATTGTCATGATCAAATGTTTCAAAGATTCATTCCCGACAATGAGTGATTTTTGCTAGCTTCTCTCATCCTTGTCAAATAGCGGACAACGGTACTCCGTGACTGAAGTTGGTTCTTTCAGTTTTTCATAATAACTGATATTTGTGTATATATTTATGCAATTCCTTAAATCTCTCTTCCAATTCTCATTTCACAATGGACACTAATCCTCAAAAATTGAAAAAGTATTTTCCTGCTCTGCCTCAGATTGTGATTATAAAAATTTACCATGCTAGATGTTCAAGATTGAGGTTGTTAATGAATCTTGAAATTCCTGAAGATATTCGCTAGTTGATTGAAACAAAGCTCTGATTATCAGGTAAGTCCTCTAATTCCTTCATTTCACACATGCCTAGAATAGGTAAAAGTACTTTTACAAAGAAACGTTATGCAAAACGACTGAAAGTCTGTCATCGATGTGTCAGATGGACTTGTAATGTACAATGTCATTCTTTAGGAATGATATCTATAAACCGTGAAGATAAAATACAATTCATTAAAGATGGCCTAAGGAGTGTTTAGATAATCTTCTATTGATTCTTGAGATGCATCTTAGTGGAGATGTGCATCATGTAATTAATGATTTATGGCCACTATTTCATAAAAAACATGCTCGACTTGGTCTTGAGAATCTAACTAAAAAGACCCTGTTTGCCAGTTTTTAAGAAAACTGGATGGGAAGCCTATCCCTGACCCATAGAGGGAGTTTAAGCTGTTCTTGGACGTAAAACTAAAGGAAGATGTGAGCCACAATCACAACTACCTATACATACACATGTTTTTTTTAAAGTAAATAAATAAATAAATCAAGAGAGAGAGAGCCAGTGTGTGTGAGACTCTAGCTGGCCTATATTTAGAAGGTATGACTGCCTTTTTAATTTCTCATCTATAAAATCCTCTCTTCTTTCCTTTCATTTCTACTCAACCCATACATTCAACAAATATAGAAGTGTGTAGAAATGTCAAGTTCTTCAGGTTATAATATAAGAAACATTTGAGTTGTCGATGGATCTAGTCTTGTGAAAGAAGAGTTTTTAGAATTAGCAAATCATCTTGGTTAAGTGCTAGTTGAGAGAAAGATTCATTTAGTGTATGGGGGAAACAATCCTAGGTTAATGAGAGGTATGTCAATAGCTGTATTTTTAAGAGATAGTCAAGTTTTGGGGGTCCTCCCCGAAGATTTGGTATAAGGGGACATCATTGGAAAAACAATTGGAGAGGAACTTCAGGTCTCTATGACACAACTAAAAGATTGATGTCTTTTTCCAAGTGCAGGAGTGTTGAAGTAATAAATAACCTAACAAGACCACAGGGAGGTTAATTGTACAAATTATAAATGACAATTATAAACAATAACAATAATAATCACAACAACAACAATACTAATAGAAATAGTAATAGTAGTAGTAGTAAAGAAAGAGATGGAGAAGAAGAAAAAGAAGATGAGAAGTTTGAGATGGAATATCAATGTAAGGATTAAACAATGATAATAACAAATGTTAAGGTTAAAGGTTCCACTAATGGTATGTCAAACAAGTATAGTATAAACTCTTATTATTCAATTGGAAACCACATACAAAGGAGGTTCCAATCTGATTATAGATTGTTAACGTGATTACATTAGTCATTTTATTTAATTAATGCTAATACTTGTAAATTTCATCAAGTATTCATGATTACAACTTATGTTAACAACAAATCAAGTTCCTTTCATAGCTCAGGTGTCAGTTATACCATATACTATGGGCTATGAAAGTGCTAAGCATTTGTTGTACCAAGTGTTATACAACATAAATCAAGATTAGTCATTTAACAAGCAAAGTATTAAAGAGTGAACAAGATAACAAATATAAAACATGTTAGTATTAAACATTAAAGTCCGTATTAAGTTTACACTATACTTATTCTTACACCATTAATGTAACCTTTTCACCTTGACATAATAAACTTAGCTAGACATAATGAAAGAAAGAAAAATAAGAACATAAATAAGACAAAAGTTAACTAAGTAAAGGAAAGGAAATGAAAGACATAAACTTGATATTAATGAAAGTAAAGCATAAGCAATACAAAAATAAAAATACAAAGAGAGAAAGCATGAGTATGATCTTGATCTGGGCACCAAGATGCCTAAATGTATGACAAATGCCTCCTTTTATAGACCAAAATTGGAAATTATTGATTTGATGACTAATTGATGAGTAGGTGGTCAACTCTTGACTTAGTGACAATCCTTATCTTCTCTTGTCGACCTAAAACATCATTGATATTATCGAAATTGAAACCACTACATGAAAGTTGTAAGAAATTGTCTTAGTTTTCTTGTGTAAAAAATTCAGATTATTTAGACTTCTAGAACTCCAAATATGTGCCAAATATTGAACAGTTCTCAGGCTGGAGGATAGATTCAGACTTCTTTGTTGTTGCTCCAATTTGAACTTGAAAATGGTCTTTTTAGATCTTGAGCTCCATATGAAAGTTGTAGGTGTATGTCTTAGCTTTCCATCCATATAAAGTAAACCTAAATCTAAGATCTATAACTCTAGATATGATTCAATTACCGAACAATGTTCTGGTTTGGATTGCACCGACATTTCTTTTCTAAGTTTGGCCATCTCTTTGTCTATTCAATTTTAATTCATCAATAAATTCTTTTATTTATGTGATAGGCCTGTATTTAAAATGAACATTTACTATAAATTAAAGGTATCTTATATTATTAGATATATTATTATAAAATATGCTTTAGTTAAGGAGTTATTGATACTTCAAGTGCAAAATGATGATATAAAAACTTGATAAAAATACATTTTTAAGTACCAATCAGTTGGCAAATCTTCTAAAACAAGAAAATTTATATTTTTATCATACCAAGGCATTGGACTAAGAGAAAGTAAGGATTTGTTAGGAAAGTAATCATCGATTGATGTAATGTCAGATGCCGAATTTGTTGTCACTTTTAATAAAAGATCCACATCAACATTTTTGGTGAGTTTTTCATCCGTGATTTCTTCCTTAGAATAAATCATTTATAAATCTTTAGATTCATCCAACTTATTTTTACTTAAAGTAGATTCAAGTTGATCATAAACTAATTCATCAATATGATCTACTTTTTATAAATCATTATCATATCTAGGTTGCTTGCAAATGTTGAAAATATTCATCTTCAATGTCATGTTTTCAAATGATAGCTTTATCAATCTATTCCTACAATTAATCAATGTAATAGAAGTTGCAAGAAATAGATGTCCTAAAATAATAGGAAATGAATTACATACTTCAACAGGTTGTGTGTCCAAGACAATAAAATCCACAGGATAAAAGAATTTATCGACTTGTACTAACAAATCTTCAATTATTCCTCTAGGCACTTTTATAGATCTATCAGCAAGTAAAAGAGTTATAGAAGTTGGTTTTAACTCACCTAGATTGAGACTCTAAAAAATTGAATATGGAAGTAAATTCACACTAGCACCAAGATCAAGTAAAGCCCTTTCAATTTTATGCTCTCCAATAAAGCAAGAAATTATAGGACAACCAGGGTCTTTATATTTCAAAGCATTATTGTTCTGAAGAATAACACTTACTTGTTCGGCTAGAAAGGCTTTCTTTTTCACATTCAGTTTCCTCTTCATAGTGCATAGATCTTTCAAAAATTTAGCATAGGAAGGAATCTATTTAATAGCATTCAACAAAGGTATATTGATACTTACCTGTTTAAAAGTTTCAAAAATTTCAGAGTTGTGATGGACTTTTTTTTGTTTGGTCATGGCTTGAAGAAATGAAAGTACTGGTGAGGAATCAGTTGTTTCTTTGTAATTTTTAGATTCAACAACTTCCTTACCCTCAGAGATTAACTCATCATCTTTCTCATAAGGTTCAAGAGTAGGTTTTTCAATAACCTTACTACTACGAAAAGTAGTGATTGATTTGACTTGATCAATGTGTTGGCTTCTGGAACTACTTGCATTTGCATTGTATTGCCTCTTGGGATTTTATTGTGGTTGAGATGAAAACTTACCTTTCTCTTAAAAACTAAAAGCATATGTTAATTTCACAAGAGTATCTTTAAAATCTATCATGTTTTGAGCAAGTTGAGTATTCATTGTCTCTTACTTTTCAATGAATGCATGCAATGTTTCCTCAAGATTTCTTCTAGGAGGTGGAGCATAAGAAGGTGCATATCCATGAGAATTTTGAAAATTATGGTGTGCTTAAAACAGTGATTGTGAAGTTTGTACATTGTTATTATCACTCTTCTAACTGAAATTTGGGTGATTTCTCTAATCAAGGTTGTATGTTTATGAGTATGGGCTGTGGTTGGCCCTTTGAAAACTGTTTAAAGCATGAGCTTGTTTATGGAGACATTCCTTAAAAGGAGACAAGGTTGGATAATTATTGGTTGAGTGTTCATTTGTTTCACATATTTGACACACAATGTTTTGAACAGATTTTAATTTACCACTCTTTTTCAATTCTAGTGCCTCGACTTTTCTAGCTAAAGATATAAACTTAGCTTGAAGGTCATGATCTTCCTTAAAGTTGTACATACCTCTACTAGATGTATAAGGTTGAGTTTTACTTAGTGCCTCATAAGTACCCGCAGTGTCGTAATTTTGAGCATTTTTAGGTAACAAGTCTAAGTACTCCATTGCTTCATCAGGGTCTTTATCTTTAAAAGTTCCGTTACATATCAGTTGAACCATTTGCCTATCTCTAGGTGTTAACCCTTCATAAAAATATGAAATCAATCTCCATGTTTCAAAACCATGATGAGGGCAAGTACTAAGCAAGTCTCAATACCTATCCCAGCATTAGTAAAATATTTCTCCTAGTTTTTAAGTGAAAGTACTGATTTGTTTTTTGAAAGAGTTTGTTCTCTAAGATGAGAAAAACTTCTTTAAAAACTATTGTTGCATTTCATTTCAGGCATGAATGGATCCTGGTCTCAAATTTTGTAGCCATGTTTTAGCTTTATCTTTTAATGAAAAAGGAAAAAGCTTTAATCTGATGGTGTTCATGCTATAATTTAAATTATTATATATGTTGCAGACCTCCTCAAAATCCCTTAAATGCAAGTATGAATTTTCCAATTCTAAGCCATGAAAAGAAGGTAAAAGTTAAATAATGTCTGGTTTAAAATTAAAATGAGATGTATCGAGAGGAAAAACTATGCATGATGGTGCACTTATTATTGTGAGATTCATCTGGTCTCTAAGTGTTCTAGCACGATTATTCTCATTATTCTTAATATGAAGTGATTGATTATCTTCTTCGGCTATATTTTCTAAAAATAATGAGGATAACTTACAAAGTCCACCACTTAATATATGTGACTACACTCTTATGCACGTGTAGGAATAGAATAAAAGGAAGAAGAAAACAAAAGAAGAAGAAACAAGAGAAAAAAGAGAAAGTTATATACAAGAAAAATAAAAAGAGAAAATAAAATAACTATTATAATTTATACAAGAACTTACCTCCCCAGCAATGGTGTCAAAAACTTGACACGACTAAAAGATTGTTATCTTCTTCCAAGTGCATGAGTGTCGAAGTAATAAATAACCTGGCAAGACCGGGGTCGAACCACAAGGAGGTTAATTGTACAAATTATAAACGACAATTATAAACAACAATAATAGTAATCACAATAACAATAATACTAATAGAAATACTAATAGTAGTAGTAGTAAAGAAAGAGATGGAGAAGAAGAAAAAGAAGATGAGAAGTTTAAGATGGAATATCAATGTAAGGATTAAACAATGATAATAACAAATATCAAGGTTAGAGGTTCCACTAATGGTATGTCAAACAAGTATAGTATAAACTCTTATTATTCAATTGAAAACCACACACAAAGGAGGTTCCAATCTGATTATAAATTGTTAACATGATTACATTAGTCATCTTATTCAATTAATGCTAATACTTGTAAATTTAGTCAAGCATTCATGATTATAACTTATGTTAACAACAAATCAAGTTCCTTTCATAGCTTAGGTGTCGGTTATACCATACAATATGCGTTATGAAAGTGTCAAGTATTTGTTGTACCAAGTGTTATACAACATAAATCAAGATTAGTCATTTAACAAGCAAAGTATTAAAGAGTAAACAAGATAACAAATATAAAACATGTTAGTATGAAACATTAAAGTTCATATTAAGTTTACACTATACTTATTCTTACACCATTAATGTAACCTTTTCACCTTGACATAATAAACTTAGCTAGACATAATGAAAGAAGAAAAATAGATAAGCAAAATAAGAAAATAAATAAGATAAAAGTTAACTAAGTAAAGGAAAGGAAATAAAAGGCATAAACTTGATATTAATGAAAGCAAAGCATAAGCAATACAAAAAAAATACAAAGAGAGAAAGCAAGAGCATGATCTTGATTTGGACATCAAGATGCCTATATACATGGAAATTGCCTCTTTTTATAGGCTAAAATTGAAAACTATTGATTTGATAACTAATTGATGATTAGATGGCCAACTCTTGACTTGATGACAATCCTTATCTTCTCTTGTCAGCCCAAAACGTCATTGATAATGTCAAAATTGAACACTTGAAAACATGAAAGTTGTAGGAAATTGTTTCGACTTTCTTGTATAAACAATTCAGATTATTTCTACTTGTAGAACTCTAGATATGAGCCAAACATTAAACAATGCTCGGGCTGGAGGATAAATTCAGACTTCTTTGTTGTTGCTCTAATTTGAACTTGAAAATGACCTTTTTAGATCTTGGGCTCCATATGAGAGTTGGAGGCCTATGTCTTACCTTTCCATCCATATAAAGTAGACCTAAATCTGAGATCTATAGCTTCAGATATGACCCAATTACCGAACAGTGTTCTGGTTTGGATTGCAACGACATCTCTTTTCTAAGTTTGATCATCTCTTAGGCTTTGCAATTAAAGTTCTTAAAGTCATCAATCAATCCTTTCATTTATGTGATATGCCTGCATTTAAAATGAACATTTACCATAAATTAAAGGTATCTTACATTATTAGAT
This sequence comes from Populus ilicifolia, assembly GCA_015708895.1. Taxonomy (NCBI): domain Eukaryota; kingdom Viridiplantae; phylum Streptophyta; class Magnoliopsida; order Malpighiales; family Salicaceae; genus Populus; species Populus ilicifolia. Next base: position 69,534 of record SRLM01001076.1, read on the forward strand.
ATATTATTATAAAACATGTTTTAGTTAAGGAGTTATTAATACTTCAAGTGCAAAATGATGATATAAAACCTTGACAAAAATACACTTTTAAGTATCAATCACTCCACAATGTCTGCTCGAATGAATGCAATGTTTAACCATGCTAATGCCTTCATTGCCTTACTAGGCGGTCTAGGCACATTGGAAGAGATCTTTCATATTTTCTCTTGGACCTAACTGCACATTCACCATAAACCTATAAATTTATTAAATGTTAATGGTTATTATGATAAGTTCTTATCTTTTCTTGATCATGCTATGGAATAGGAATTTCTAACATCTTTTAAAATGATGATAATAAAAATATAGATAAGTTTGGTTTCGTACCCTTCCTAACTTAAGCAATTAAGCTCGAAGGGGTGTTTTAACTTCTAATACACTAAAGTCAACTAACTTAGGAGTTATTGGCCCAACGCTTGTTGCATGGGTTGAGGAGAAAAGTTTAAGGGAATCAAACATTACATTATCTGCGACCTGAGTTACTAAGCTCGAAGGGGTGTCTCAACATCTAATGCCCTAAGACCAACTAGTCCGGGAGTTATTAGCTGAAAGCTCATTACATGGGTTAAAGATGCATGGTATTTTAAGTTATATGTATATATTTTAAAAGAAAATAAAAAAAGAGAGAAAAAGAAAAGGTAAAAATAATAATCCTAACCCAAGGTAGTTAACCTTAAACATTAGAACAAAAAATTTATTTTTCTCCAAAAAAGCCCCATAATTATATGTTGATATATTGAGCATAAAAGAAAGATTTATTAATATCTTGTTAAGAGGTATTGAGCAGATATATAAATTTAATGAAAGTTTGTTTATCTGGATAGATTAATGAAAGTTGAATGATAAGTACCTTGCTTTGTGGAATTTACAAATTATTTTTCTATTTTAACGGTTTGATTACTAGGAACTGGTAATAAACTAGATGGGGGGGTGTGATTAATACTTAAAAGTGCATTTTTATCAAGGTTTTATATCATCAGTTTACACTTGAAGTATTAGTAACTCCTTAAGTAAAACATGTTTTGTAATAATATATCTAATAATATAAGATAACTTTTATTTATAGTAAATGCTCATTTTAAATGTAGGCCCATCACATAAATGAAATGATTGATTGATGAATTTAAGAACTAAAATTGAAAGGACAAAGAGATGGCCAAACTTAGAACAGAGATGCCGGTGCAGTCCAAACGGGAACATTGTTTGGTAATTGAATCATATCTGGAGTTCTAGATATTCAATTTAGGTCTATTTTATATGGATGGAAAGGTAAGACATATGCCTATAACTTTCATTAGGGCCCAATAACTAAAAAGGCCATTTTCAAGTCCAAATTGGAGCAACAACAAAGAAGTCCGTATCTTTCCTCCAGCCCAAACACTATTTAGTATTTGGTCCATATCTGGAGTTTTAGAAGCTGAAATGATCTGAATTGTTTATATAAGAAAGTTGAGATAATTTCCTACAACTTTCATGTTTTCAAGTGGTTCTAAGTTTGACATTATCAATGACAGTTTGGGCAGATAAGAAAAGATAAGGATTGTCACGAAGTTAAAAGTTGGTCATCCACTCATCAATTAGTCATCAAATCAATAGTTTCTAGTTTTGGCCTATAAAAGGAGGCATTTTCCATGCATTTAGGCATCTTGGTTTCTAGATTAAGATCATGCACTTGCTTTATCTCTTTGTATTTTTTATAATGTTTATGCTTTGCTTTCATTAATATTAAGTTTATGCTTTTCATTTCCTTTCATTTGCTTTGTTAACTCTTATCTTATTTATATTCTTATTTTGTTTATTTATTTTTCTTTCTTTCATTATGTCTAGCTAAGTTTATTATGTCAAGGTGAAAAGGTTACACTAAAGGTGTATGAATAAGAATAGTGTAAACTTAATATGGACTTTAATATTTGATACTAACATGTTTTGTATTTATGATCTTGTTCACTCTTTAATACTTTGCTTGTTAAATGAGTAATCTTGATTTATGTTATGTAACACTTGATACAACAAATACTTGGCACTTTCATAGCCCATACTGTATGATATAACCGACACCTAAGCTATGAAAAGAACTTGATTTGTTGTTAACATAAGTTATAATCATGAATGCTTGATGAAATTTACAAGTATTAACATTAATTGAATAAGATGACTAATGTAATCATGTTAACAATTTATAATCAGATTGAAACCTCCTTTGTGTGTGGTTTGCAATTGAATAATAAAAGTTTATACTATACTTGTTTGACATACTATTAGTGAATCCTCTAACCTTGATATTTGTTATTATCATTGTTTAATCCTTGCATTAATATTTCATCTCAAAGTTCTTATCATCTTCTTCTTCTTCTTCTCCTTCTTTTTCTTTATTATTATTATTATTATTATTACTATTACTACTACTACTATTACTATTATTGTTATTACTGTTGTTGTTGTTGTTATTGTTTATAATTTGTACAATTAACCTCCCTGTGGTTTGACCCCGGTCTTACCGGGTTATTTATTACTTGGACACTCTTGCACTTGGGAGAAGACATCAATCTTTTAGTCGTGTCAATAGGCCTACAACTTTTACATGGAGCCTAAGAATTAAAAAAATCATTTTCAAGTTCACATTGTAGCAACAACAAAGAAGTCCGTATCTGTCCTTCAGCCCAAACACTGTTCAATATTTGGCTCATATCTGGAGTTTTAGAAGTCGAAATGATCTGAATTATTTACACAAGAACGCTGAGACAATTTTCTATAATTTTCATGTTTTGAAGCGGTTCAATTTTGACATTATCAATGACGTTTTGGGCTGACAAGAGAAGATAAGGATTGTCACCAAGTCAAGAGTTGGCCACCTACTCATCAATTAGTTATCAAATCAATAGTTCCTAATTTTGGCCTATAAAAGGAGGCAATTGCCATGCATTTAGACATCTTAATGTCCAAATCAAGTTCATGCTCTTGCTTTCTCTCTCTGTATTTTTTTTGTATTGCTTATGCTTTGCTTTCATTAATATGAAGTTGATGCCTTTTATTTCCTTTCCTTTACTTAACTTTTATCTTATTTATGTTCTTATTTTGTTTATCTATTTTTCTTTCTTTCATTATGTCTAGCTAAATTTATTATGTCAAGGAGAAAAGGTTACACTAATGGTGTAAGAATAAGTATAGTGTAAACTTAATATGAACTTTAATGTTTCATACTTACATGTTTTATATTTGTTATCTTGTTTACTCTTTAATACTTTGCTTGTTAAATGACTAATCTTGATTTATGTTGTATAACACTTGGTACAACAAATGCTTAGCACTTTCATAGCCCATACTGTATGGTATAACCGACACCTGAGCTATGAAAGGAACTTGATTTATTGTTAACATAAGTTATAATCATGAATGCTTGATGAGATTTACAAATATTAACATTAATTGAATAAGATGACTAATGTAATCATGTTAACAATTTATAATCTGATTGAAACCTCCTTTGTGTATGGTTTCCAATTGAGTAATAAGAGTTTATACTATACTTATTTGACATACTATTAGTGGATCCTCTAACCTTGACATTTATTGTTATCATTGTTTAATCCTAATGTTAATGTTCTATCTTAAAGTTCTCATCAACTTCTTTTTCTTCTTCTTTTATTGTTGTTGTTGTTGTTGTTGTTGTTATTACTGCTAGTACTATTACTATTACTATTACTACTACTATTACTATTACTACTACTAGTACTATTACTATTACTATTACTACTACTATTATTATTATTATTATTATTATTATTATTATTATTGTTGTTGTTGTTGTTGTTGTTATTGTTAGTATTGTTGTTGTATTATTGTTATTTATAATTTATATAATTAACCTGCTTGTGGTTCGACCTCGGTCTTGTCGAGTTATTTATTACTTCAAAACTGCTACTTTTGGGAGAAGATATCAATCTTTTAGTCGTGTCAGTTGAGTAAGCTAGTGAGGCGAGCCATGCTTGCTTTCATAGACTCTAACTCTTCTGAAAAATAGGTATCACGGTGAGCACACTCTTCATCTTCCATATTTCTTGCTTGGAGTCGGGTGTTGTATGCTTTTTAAGGACCTATATTTCACTCTAGTGCAAGTATATAAGTTATTTACAATATATGGTCGTATGTATGCAAATGTAAATGTATGTATATGCACATTGGGTCAGGAGTCCATGCTTTAAGGGAAGGTTCTAAGCCATTACATCATAATAGACTTTTTACTTAGTCTTGAAAGGTCTATAAACTGCCTCGTGACTACCTTGCATGAAGGTAGTATAAGGTTTTACAAGGAATGGTAAGGGCATAATATGATCACTATTATCGAGTAAACACTCAGTTCATAGTTGAATGTTTTACGAATCTGAACCCCAATTAAAAATCATAAGGCAAACTGCTACTCCCCACCTAACCTAGAATTGAGTTTTATTTACAAAATTAAAATACATGCTAAAGTAGCAAAAATATGAGCTATAATTAAAGACCAAGAAAAGATAAATAATCAAACAAGCAAAGCTTACTACGACCAGACAAGGCTTTTCCCAATAGAATTATCATCTTGTCATGGGGGTTCAAGCTCTATAATGTCATTTGGTGACGGTGAAGACTCTTTTCATGCCTTCTGTACAAGGTGTTGTGTGTTTGGAAGGGTTTTTGAACTTAATCATAAAATTATGATTAATATTCAGGAGTCGCCATCTAATATTATGGTTACTAAGAACCTATGGTCTATGAGAGTCTAGGTAAGGGATTGGTTATGCAAGGAGAAGATGCACTAGCCTTAGTGTACCAAGCCTAAGGTAAACTGCATTGTTTGATTTTCTTCTTTAAAATTGAGTTTTTATTCGTTGATCTTTTCTGAGGTTTAAAGTAGATCTTTTTTCATGAGAGAGTCTCTACTTTATCGGGTTAAATCCTAACCGTTCTAAAATCTGAATTTTAGCATCATATTTATTTACACCTTATATGTTTAATACTCAAGGGCGTAATTTATCGTATAATTTTATACCTTACAAATATTAAAGTCTACATCTGGACTTTAAAAAAAAAATTGGAAAAAGATTTTTGATATTTTGACAAACCCTAATAGATGATGCTAAACTGTTTGTTATAGCCATTTTGCATTTTAAAACGTGAAAATGATGCAATTTTTATTTTTATGAAGATATACTTTGAAACATTTTAGAATTTGGTTGTATGCATGAATTGTTTTTTAAAAGGAAAATTACTTTAAATGTTTTTGAATTTTTTTCAAATTTTTAGAGAAAACTTAGTAATTTAATACCAGATTTGTATTTTACATTATAAATATACAATCCGATATTATGCAAAATTGATAGGAAAAATATTTTAAAAAATCACACTTTTTTGAAATGATTTTTTAATTTTTTAAATATTATAATATATATATTAAATATACTTGGACTGGGCCAAGCCTAGGAATGTTAGATTGGGCCGATCTCGGCCCAACAAATGTTTCCTTTTTTTGGGGTTGGATTGAGTCTGGCCTAACATCCACTGTATGAATAGTGGACATGAATTTATAATTGACACCTACTGTTCATGCATGAATAGTAGGACATGAATTATATGAGTAATGGGGTGTGAATTATAATTCACGTGGCCTGCTCGTATAATTCACGTCTACTATTCATGCTGTGAGTAAAGATAGTGGAGGAGGAGGAGAAGAAGAAAAAGAAGAGAAGAAAGCTACCTGGCGCAGTGGTGGTCTGGCTATAGAGGATGACGTGCAATGGTAAGGCTAGTGGATGGAGTTGGTTGCAGGTGAAAGAGCTGAAAGAAAGGAGGAAAAAATATGTAGGAGAGAAAGAGGGACTGGTCGTGTATGTTTTGCTGTTGGTGAGGCGTTTAGGTGACCATTGGTATTGAAAAACTGACAAAATGATGGTGGTTCGAATGATTGTGACCGAAGGCCACGGTGGAGAGAGAGAGAGGGGGGGAGGGAAGAGAGAAAAATTGCAGAAATAAAGGGGAATGACTGGTTTTTGGCTGACTTTTGACCTAATTTTCTCCTCATCCCAAACCTTAACATCCACCTCTATGTATAAGTGATTAAAGAGGGTAATCTTGTCTAAACTGGAGAAAAATTTCAGCTGTTAATTCAGTTGGGAAGGATCCCAACCATTGGTTCAAAGTAGACATAGTGTATTGTCAAATCTGCAATTGCAAACTCTTTAAGTTGGCTTCTTTGGTTTGGTGCCATCTCTATTTCTTTGCTAGTGAACCGATGACGACCATACCTAGACATACAAGGATGTCTTATGATTTATTTCATGCAAGTTTTGTCAAATTTGATGGACGTTAGGTACACTAAATGCAACTGCAAAGTAGATAATCGAACCAGCCTTTCGGGAAAAAAATGAAGAAGATAATGAACAGTGTTGAACAACATGTCATTGTCTTTTTTTTCTTATTTATGAAATGACACCATTTTAGGTTTGAGTTAGGGATTTAACTGATTTTCAATTTAGTCCAGCTTTAAATTGCTTTCAATAGAATCCATATTTGACCATAAACTTTTGATTTATGCATTTAAGCTCTTGATGAATTACTGTTGGAGCAATTTACGTGTCTTTTGCAATATGGTCCTTTGTCTTAGATTTATGCAATTAACCCCTAATTGACCATTAAACTTTTAATTTCTTCAATTTTAGCCCTTTTTTTATCAATGAAACCCTTATAGTTTGTCGCCTTTTGCATATCAGTTCTTGGCTATGAATTTTATCAATTTAACCCCTAATTGACATCAAAACTTTAATTTTCTTGTAATTTGATCTTTAATTTCAATCGATTAACTTGAAAAAAAATTGGTATTTCAAAATTTCAATATTCTCAATTAAGCCTAAATTTAGCCCCCAAACTTAATTTTTCATTAATTAAGCCCCAAATAAAATTAATTTGACATATTTAAAGTATAATTAAGTTCTTGCATTTAATTAAATCCTTCAATTAGACTCAAATTATTCTTAAACATAATTAAAATTTAATTTGGCCCATGATTAAATCAAATTGGCCTATTAAAGATTTAATTATATCCTTGGACTTAATTTTTATGCAAATTCATCAAATAATCTTTTTATTTGACCTTAAATTTGCATTTTTTTCTCTATTTTGGGTATAATAGGGTACAATTAGACCTTGAATTTCTTTCAAAATTAGAAATTAATTAACTAGCTTGCTTTCTCCACATTGGTAGTCTTTATTATTATTTTATATTTTTTTAATTATTTTTATTTGTCTTAAAAAATGAATTTTAGGGAATAACTCAAAGTTGGTTATGAAAAAATAATAATTACATATTTAGTATAATTGTTTTCCCTTCTACATTGTTTTTATTTTTCTTTTTGCCAATAAAATAGGTTTAAATATCAGGAATAAACACGAAAACCTTACACATTTTGACAAAAAAAAGTTCTAATTTATAACTTTTATCTTCATATAATCTCAATTGATCGTTAGGAAAAAGTAGAGGATGACAAAGAGTTACCTCAAGAGCTTTTAAAATTGCTAAAATGAAAAGAAAATAAAAGGACCTAACTTATGATATCACAGAGACAACAAACCTAGTCATAAAAGAAGACAAAGGGGAATCAAAATAGAAACCACTCTCTAATTATAAAAAAAAAAAGAAGGTTGAGTCTTATAAAGATATGCTTTCTTTGAATATTTATATGGTGATACATAAATATTTTCTTAAGTCTAAATGCAAATAAGTGAAACAATACTTAGACGACTAAAATCTAATTTATTATTAAAGATAAGATATGAAGTCAAAAAGCAATTTGAAGCGGGTTCTCTTTTAGTGGCTATATATCCTAAAAGGGTGGCAAATATGATTCCTACATTAAAGAAAGATAGTCAAATTAGATATTTATATATTATCATGACTTAAACAAGGCTAGTCTATAAAATGACTTTCCATTTTCTAATATCGCATAAAGTTCTATGTCCTCATTTATGGATATAATTAAATAAACATGGTTGCAGGATATTGAGAAGAACAACTTTTATAACCATGTTGGAATATTTTAATACTAAGTCACACCATTTGGTTTCAAAAATGCTATAACCACCTATTAAAGCACCATGATGGTTGTATTATATGATATGATGTATAAAAATATTGAGGTATACATGAATGAATGATATGATTACTAAGTCCTAGGAAGGGAAAAATAAGCTTTTTGAAAGTTTGAGAAAATTTCTCAGGTTAAACCCGGTAAAATGCACCTTTAGAGTGACATCCAATAAGCCTTTGGGATTTATAGTGAGAAAGGAGGGAATTAAAGTAGATCCAAATAAATTATAGGCAATTTTAAAAATGCTACCTTCACAAACCCAAATTGAGGTGATGTGTTTCCTAAAAAGGTTGAATTATATATAGCCAGTTTCATTTCTAGACTCACGCTGACATGTGAGCCAATATTCAAACTTTTACAGAAGAATTAGACTGAGAAGTGGAATGGAGATTTCCAATAATCTTTTGAGAAGATCAAGTATTACCTCTAAAATTCACCAGTCTTGATGTTTTTGGTTATTGAGAGATCACTAATCTTTTATCTTATGGTATTGAAGATGTCAATTAGGATTGTGTTGGGGAAACAAGGTCAATTTGACAGGAAAGAATGGGTTGTATACTATGTCATCAAAAAAGTTAAATATTCAGCCCTAAAGAGAACTTGTTATGCTTTAGCGTGGATTTCTCGCCGGTTAAGGACTTGTTTTATATCTGAAGTGGCCCTCATAAAGTAAATATCACTAACAGGCAAACGCTTCCCGTTACTACTAAATTGCAATTCAACTGCAGCAACAATGTCATATGATATGAAGCTCGTTGGACGGGGATGCGAGAGGCCATCAAATTAAAAGTAAGGCATTTAGAGGTGTATGAAGATTTAGTATTGGTAATTTATTAAATAAAAGGAGAGTAGGTGGCTCCATATGTAAAGCTTATCCCATACCAATGATATATAACGTGATTGATAAAAAAATAATAATTAAGATCGTTGATTTCAGCTACTTGCCTCAAGGTCAGAACCAAATGGTGGATGCTTTGGCGATAATTGCAGCAATGTTTAAAATTGATGAAGAAATGGAGATCCAACCAATTAAAATAGAAATATAAGACACTCTAGCCCATTGTCCGAGCATAAAAAAGGAATCTAATGGAAAACCATGGTTTATATATATATATATATCTTGAAGTATAAAAAAAATCAATTAAGAATGCAAGAAGACCATCAAATGTTTGTCCATGAACTTCTTTTTAAATGGAGAGGTTATTTATAAAAAAAGAGAGGATATGGTTTAAAAAGTTTGTAAGATTGATGTGAACTTTATGGATATAGTTTAAGAGGTCTGTAAGATTGATTTATAAGGTTTACGTGAGTCAAATGAATATAAAAATTTAAAAATCTACATTTAGATTAACTTTTTCTTGTAAAACTAAATTTAAACTTGTAATTAAATTTAATACGATAATAACTTATACTAAGATACCATGACTATAACTAACTAATCACCACTTAATGTTTATAATTGAGATGCAAGTAAGAAGTATATAAAATTTTATTAAGATGGATCAATTTTTATTTACATCCAAACTAAAACAAATAATTACATAAACAAAAAAGAGTAAGAGCAAGGCTTTAAAATAAGAGTAGTTCCCCCAAATTTCCTAACAATATTCAAACAATCTTTATTTTTCTAATTTAATTCTTAACCATGTAATATACATCACAATTAACATAAATTAATACCTTTTGACAATTCACTTGAATCCTAAAATCTTTAATTTATAAATTTTTAATCTCCTAACCAATAACTAGAAGAAAGAGTGGCTTTAGAAGAAAATGAATTCTTTAACCCAATTTGATAGGCCTTTTGTAGAAATTTCAAGAATTTTTCTACTTTTCTTCTAATTTCAAGCTCTCTCTCTCTTTATACACCCAAACTCCCCATATCTCTACATCTCTAAGTTTTTCTCTACTTTGATTTTGTTTTCTTTGATATAAACCATACAAATCCTTATCCAATGCCATATAATTTTGACAGGAAAGGAGAAAATGAAGAACTATTAAGAGGAGTCCAAAATTTTTCTTCTACTTTGTGTCATCGACTAGTATGTTTAAAAGGGGAAGAAATTTTCTTTTGTTTACAGGAATGTCAATCATTAATTGTCTCATATATTATTTATGTCAAATCTCTGACCATCTATACTTTTCGCATACTGATTTAATGTTTTTTATTGCTTCTAAGTTAACATACTAGGAATTTTCACTCATATTTATACAATTTTTCCTTTTAATTTAATATTTCTCGATTGAGAATTATGCTACTTAACACAAGGTTTACACGTTTTTTCTTTTTTTGTTTTTTCAGGAATATCATCTACTTAGAGATGAATCAACTTAAGATTCCCATATAAAATCTATATGAAAAAAAAAAAACACATGAAGTGAAAATCATGAATTTCAAATCATACAAGGAAAAAAAAAATACAAAATTGGCATGTTGATTTATCAAAAAGTATCTAGAGGAATTACATTGAGCCAACACCAAACCCTAGAAATAGGAGTACTGTTGGTTCAGTGTTAGAACTAATATGTGTTACTTACAATATGAAAAAAAAAAAAACATATGGAAGTCTACAAGGAAGGGGAAAAAACTTTTTAAAATATACTCAAGATAAAAAATTTAAAAATTAGAACATATGAATGCAAGTAAAGTACGCTTAATTTTGATAAACAAAAGGAAGAAGAATAAGCTGAATTGTAGATAAATAAAAATGAGCTGAATATGTTGAATCATGATAAAAGCAAGCAACTGTTCTTAAAGATGACTATATTGATAATCGAAACAAGGAAAACAAGTAAAATTCAAAACAGAGTCTCGACATGACAATAAGAATTTTTTTAAGAAAAAACAAGGCATTGAAAAAAAAATAACAAAAAGGATAAAAATAGAAATTAAAATTTTCTATTTTTAATCCAAAGCCAGTCAATTTTCTAATAAAATAAAATAAAATAAATTATTAAATAAAAAATAACGATCAACTTTGAAAACTGAAGTGAAAAGTAAAAGTGTAACTTCATGATAAAATAAAAATCAATTACATTTGATTGCTCACTTGCAAAAATACATACCTGCTAGAGCTTTCAGGAGGTAGCATGTGGGACACAGCTGATAGTGCAGGGTATTAGGCCTTCACTAGCCATACCAAATGCAAGAAGCTTAATTAAGGGATATAATTTAATTAGTTAAATTTTAAATTTATTTTTTAAAAATTATTAATTTAAATTTTATAAATTTAAGAATTGTTAAAAATTTATATAATTATTAATTTTATAACTCAAAAAATTAATCAAAATACATATAAACTGATTTAAATATTTATGTTAATTAAAAAAAAAACAAGAAAGTCTCTTATTTTCTTTTCCAGCCATCATGCAAGTCATTGTCAGCTATAAATGGATATCAGAGAAAAAGACTCTTTTTTTTGCCTTTCTCCATGGTACCGAATAATTTTTTCCCCTTGCTTGTCATTGCCTTTTATTGGTGCTAATTTCCTTGCCAGAATCTTGTGAAGGAAAGAACTTCATTGCTGTTGATGGTAGAGAACGTTGTCGTTGTTGTTGGTTGCTCCTTTTTTTCTAGGATGGTTGGAGCTCTAGTTATGGTAGAGAGAGTTAGATCAACAATTATGGATATTGTGGCTACAATTGTATGTATAATGTACGAGTTTATGGTCAAATAAATAAGGCTTGGTTTATAGTGGTGCGGTGTGCTTTTTCTTTATGGTATGAGTGCTTGTATTGTGAAGAAATGTGAGAGGGTTTAATGGTGGCGGTGGAAGGCTAGCGTGATGACAAAGAGACCTTGATGATGGTTGCATGGTGTAAACATGGTGAACCAATGCAAACTCCTTGGTCGGGTAATTAAATAATTATTTTTAAAGAAGATTTTTATAAACTAGGGTGGAATTATTTAGAAAAAAAAATAGAGTGGAACTTCAAATAAAAAAAATATAATTTTGCGTGTGAATTATATTGGTTGGCACTTTAAGGCTTGCATGCGTATAATTCGATAACCAGAAAATAAAAATAAAATTAGAGAAATATGATTATAACTGATAATGAAATTTTGCAATATAAAACTTGGTTGAAATAATAAAACTTTCTGTACCCGAAAAATATCAATGAAAAGGGATTTGATAGAAATTACACACTAGGAATAAATGGGTGAGTGGCATTGTCGTGATTTTTGGTAAATCTCCTGCTAACACTATTTATACAGCTGATAATGGCATATGAAGAGGAGCTAAGGGACCTTTTTTTTGTTCTCTACTTTTCTTCTATTTTCTTCTTCTAATCATTTTGTTTATGGGCATAAAAGTATGAGTTATTGACTCTTACTTAATATACTAAATTAAATTAGGAAACTTAGAGAAAGAGGAAGGTAGGAACTTGGGATTCCTGACAACAAAATAATTTCTATCAATTGAATTAGTTGTGGTAAGTGGTTTTGTTGATGAATTTTTAATGTTGGCTTGATATTTCTCAATTCTTGAACTCAGGTTTTATAAGAAATGGTGTGTTCAAATGTTAACATGATGATATATTATTCTTTTTGGGTTGTTTGTATGTATAATGATGAACTTAATTAGGTTAATTTGGTGAAGAACGAAAAAACCCCCAAGATATATAATTCTAGTGTTCTTGAGCAAAATTTGAAAGAAAAGAGAAATTAGATGTAAATTACTAAGTTGACATGAAATGAATGTTATTATGGTGAGAATCATTTAAAGGATTGAATTAAATCATTGGAATAAGGAATCCCTAGGGCCGACCATATGGATAATTTTAGGGAAAACGGTTTAATTGATTTGAATTATATGAGATTTTATATTTAATAAATTTGATTGCATGAGAAATTGTATTTTAAAAAAGTTTTGAATCTAAAGTTTGTAAATCATTATAACATTGAATGTTAAAAGACTAATGTAAAAATTTTAAAATTTGTAATCCAAGCGGAATTCTAAATTAATGGATGAGTGTATGTTGCGTGATATGTTAGGAAAAGTCGTGTGAGATTTATGATTTTAGGGGTGTAAGATAGTAATTGAACTAATTGGAAATTATGGATTAATGATGTGAGAAAAATGGTTTGTGATGAATTAGACTTCATGTTTGAATTTTGAGATGTATGAAAAATTGATATGATTGAATGTTTAAATAGTAATAAGAGCATTACATGATTATTTTTATTTTTGGGAGTTATAGAATAATCGTTTCAAAGTGGGACTAGGCTTCTTATTATAAGCTTGTACAACAAAATCTTAAGATGAAGGTTACTTGTGTTTTTTATTATTTAAGATGTGTTCATAATTGTTAGATTTCCATGACAAATTTATTATGCTATGTATAATTATTTATTTTGAGATATCATGTCTATAAGGCATGAAATTGCATGTGATTTGTTAAGGTAACTCAATGATTCGTAATTGACGCGCATCGAAGGCAACCTATATATAAACTTTGAATGACCATAATGATGATAATTTATATATAAATTATAATCAATCTCAATAGCAATAATCCATGTATAAATTGTAATTAACCACAACGATGATAATCTATGTATGAGTCATTTATGACTATAACCATAGAAAACAATACATGAATCATATATGAATTGTACTCACCTACAATGATGGTCTTTATGTAATTAGTAAATGACTACAATGGTAGAAAATAAAGTATGAATTTTAAATCAATCACATAGGTGAATATAATACTTATTTGGACATGTGGATGGTAGCTAAGGTTAACAATCAATTGTGTGGATGGTGACTAAGGTTATGAATATGTTTCTTAGTTAACCATGTAGATGAGATTATAATTATGGATATGTTACTTCATTTATATGGATTGGTGATTAAGGTTATGGATATAATATTTAGTCAAATATATGAATGGTGATTAAGTTTATGCATATGTTACTAAGTCAACCATGTAAACAATGATTAAGGTTATAGATATGATATTTAGTCAGTTTTCTAGACATGGATTACGGTTGTTGATATGTTACTTAGTCATTCAAGTATACAAAAACTAAGGTGATTATACTACGTCATTAAATAGTTTTATTGACGGATTAATTCTGTCAGCATGAGGCTCGAAAACTGTCGGTAATCTTTTTACTTACAGCATCACCGACAGAATATATTTTTTAAAATTTTGATAATTGGTAATTTCTTATTTTGTCACAAATGATGTGTGTAATTAAAAAACCAAACACTAACAAAACACTGATGGTATTACAGATAGTTAAGCATGCCAAAACATTTCCTGCAAGAAAGTTACCAACGAAATAATTTTGTCTATATTTTCAATGATAATTACTAATAAAATATATCGGTCGGTAATAGTAATAGCCGATACTGACAAAATATATCCATTAATGATTGTGGCATGAACCGTAAATGTTTTTCAACTCTCGGTAAAATATTGACAACCTGTTTCTCCATGTAAAGCCATTAGTATTTATTTAAAAAAATTAAAAATTATTTATTATTAATAAAAAAACTTAATAACTGATTAGTACTTAAACAAACATTTTTATCAAAGTTTTATATTATCATTTTACACTTCAAGTATCAATAACTCCTTAATTAAAACATGTTTTATAATAACATATCTAATAATATAAGATACCTTTAATTTATGATAAATATTCATTTTAAATGCAAACCTATCATATAAATGAAAGAATTGATTGATGAGTTTAAGAACTGAAATTGAAAGGACAAAGAGATGACCAAACTTAGAAAAAAGATGTCGGTGTAGTCCAAACCAGAACACTATTTGGTAATTGGGTCATATCTAGAGTTGTAGATCTTGGATTAAGGTCCATTTTATATAGATGAAAAGGTAAGACAAAGACCTACAACTTTCATGTGGGAGTTTGATTTTAAAAAGGTCATTTTCAAGTCCAAATTGTTGCAACAATGAAGAAGTCTAAATCTATCCTGTAGCCTGAACACTGTTCAATGTATAGCCCATATCTGGAATTCTAGAAGTCTAAATGACCTTAATTTTTTTTCTTGGAAAGCTGAGACAATTTCCTAGGACCTTCTTGTTTCAAGTGTTTCTAATTCTAACATTATCAATGATTTTATGGGCAGACAAGAGAAGATAAGGATTGTCACCTAGTCAAGAGTTGGCCATCCACTAATCAATTAATCATCAAATCAATAGTTTTCAATTTTGGCCTATAAAAGGAGGCATATTCCATGCATTTAGGCATCTTGATTTCTAGATTAAGATCATACCCTTACTTTTTCTCTCTGTATTTCTGTAATACTTAAGTTATATTTTTATTAATATCAAATTTATGTCTTTCATTTCCTTTCCTTTACTTAGTCAACTTTTATCTTATTTATGTTCTTATCTTGTTTATTTATGTTTCTCTTTTTTATTATGTTTAGCTAAGTTTATTATGTCAAGGTGAAAATGTTATACTAATGGTGTAAGAATAAATATAGTGTAAACTTACATGGACTTTAATATTTGATACTAACATGTTTTGTATTTGTTATTTTGTTCACTTTTTAATACTTTATTTGTTAAATGACTAATCTAGATTTATGTTGTATAATAATTGATACAACAAATGCTTGGCACTTTCATACTCATACTGTATGGTATAACCGATACTTGAGCTATGAAAGGAACTTGATTTGTTATTAACATAAGTTATAATCATGAATGTCTGACAACATTTACAAGTATTAGCATTATTTAAATAAGATAACTAATATAATCATGTTAATAATTTATAATTTGATTGGAACCTCTTGTGTGTGTGGTTTTCAATTGAATAATAAGAGTTTATACTATACTTATTTGACATAATATTAATGGGTCCTCTAACATTGACATTTGTTGTTATCATTATTTAATCCTTACGTTAATTTTCATCATCTTCTTCTTCTTTTTCTTTTTTACTACTACTACTACTACTACTACTACTACTACTACTACTATTATTATTGTTACTATTATTGTTGTTATTGTTGTTGTTGTTGTATTATTGTTAACTATAATTTATACAATTAATCTCCCTATGGTTCAATCCTAGTCTTACCAGGTTATTTATTACTTCGACACTCCCGCACTTGGAAGAAGACATAAATCTTTTGATGGTGTCAAATTTTTGGTGTCGTTACCTGATTAATATATAAAAGTGTATTTTTATCAAGGTTTTATATCATCATTCTGCACTTGAAGTATCAATAACTCCTTAGCTAAAGTATGTTTAAGAATAATATATCTAATAATATAAGATACCTTTAATTTATGGTAAATGTTCATTTTAAATACAGGCCTATCACATAAATGAAAGGATTGATTGATGAATTTAAGAACTCAAATTGAAAGGACAAAGAGATGGCCAAACTTAGAAAAGAGATGTCAGTGCAATCCAAACCGGAACACTGTTCGGTAATTGGGTCATATCTGGAGCTGTAGTTATCAAATTTAAGTTTACTTTATATGAATGGAAAGGTAAGATATAGGCATACAACTCTTATATGGAGCCCAAGATCTAAAAAAGTTATTTTCAAGTTCAAATTGGAGCAACAACAAAGAAGTCTAGATCTATCCTCCAACCCAAGCACTGTTCAATATTTGGGCCATATCTGGAGTTCTAAAAGTAAAAATAATCTGAATTTTTTACACATGAAATCTGAGATGATTTCTTACAACTTTCATGTTTTTAAGTGACTCCAAATTTGATGTTATCAATGACATTTTGGGCAGACAATTGAAGATAAGGATTGTCACCAATCAAGAGTTGGTCATTTACTCATCAATTAGTCTTCAAATCATTGGCCTATAAAAGGAGGCATTTGCCATACATTTAGACATCTTAATTTTCAGATCAAGATCATGCTCTTGCTTTCTCTCTTTGTATTTTTGGTAATGTTTATGCTATGCTTTCATTAATATCAAGTTTATGTCTTTCATTTCCTTTCCTTTACTTAGTTAACTCTTATCTTATTTATGTTCTTATTTGTTTATTTATTTTTCTTTTTTTCATTATGTTTAGCTAAGTTTGTTATGTCAAGGTGAAAAGGTTACATTAATAGTATAAGAATAAGTATAATATAAACTCAATATGAACTTTAATGTTTGATACTAACATGTTTTGTATTTGTTATATTGTTCACTTTTTAATACTTTACTTGTTAAATGATCAATCTTGATTTATGTTGTATAACACTTGGTACAACAAATGCTTAGCACTTTCATAGTTCATACTGTATGGTATAACCAACACCTGAGCTATGAAAGGAACTTGATTTATTGTCAACATAAGTTATAATCAAGAATACTTGACGAGATCTACAAGTATTAGCATTAATCGAATAAGATGACTAATGTAATAATGTTAACAATCTATAATCTGATTCGAACCTTCTTTGTGTGTGGTTTCCAATTGAATAATAAGAGTTTATACTATACTTGTTTGACATACCATTAGTGAAACCTCTAACCTTGACATTTTTTATTATCATTGTTTAATGCTTACATTAATATTACATCTCAAAGTTCTCATCATCATCTTCTTCTTCTCCATCTCTTTCTTTATTATTATTACTACTATTACTACTATTATTATTGCTAGTATTATTGTTATTGTTTTTATTTCTATTATTGTTGTTTATAATTGTCATTTATAATTTGTACAATTAACCTCTTTGTGGTTCGACCTTGGTCTTGCCGGGTTATTTATTACTTTGACACTCCTACACTTGGGAGAAAACATCAATATTTTGGCGTCGTTGCCAGGGAGGTAAGTTGTATGAATTATAACATTTGTGTTTGGGATGAAATGCAACAATAGTTTTTAAAGAAGTTTTTTCCATCTTATAGAATAAACTCTTTCAAAAGACAAATCACCACTTTCACTCAAAAACCAGGAGAAACATTTTACCAATGTTGGGATAAGTATCGAGACTTGCTTAGTACTTGCCCTCATCACAGTTTTGAAACATGGAGATTGGTTTCACATTTTTATGAAGGGTTAACACCTAGAGATAGGTAAATGGTGCAATGAAACTTTTAAAGATAAAGACCCAGATGAAACAATGGACTATTTAGACTTGTTAGCTGAAAATGCTCAAAATTAGGACGCCACGGGTACTTATAAGACACTAAGTAAAACTCAACCTCATACATTTATTGAAAGTATGTACAACCTTAGGGATGATCATGACCTCCAAGCCAAGTTTGCATCTTTAGCTAGAAAAGTTGAGGCACTAGAAGTAAAAAAGAAAGGTCAATTAGAATATGTTGAAAACATTATGTGTCAAATATGTGAAACAAATAAACACTCAACCAATAATTGTCCAACCTTGCCTTCTTTTATGGAATGTCTCCTTGAAAAAACCTATGCTTTAAATAATTTTTGAAGGGCCAACCACATCCTATACTCCTAAACATACAACCCTGGTTGGAGAAATCACCCAAATTTCAGTTGAAAGAGTGGTAATAACAATGTACAAACTTCATAACCACCATTTCAAGCACACCATAATTTCTAACATTTTCATGGATATGCACCTCCTTATGCTCCATCTCCTAGAAGAAATCTTGAGAAAACATTGCATGCATTTATTGAAAAGCAAGAGACAATCAATACTCAATGACACAACTAAAAGATTAATGTCTTCTCCTAAGTGCAGGAGTGTCAAAGTAATAAATAACCCGGTAAGACCGGGGTCGAACCACAAGGAGGTTAATTGTACAAATTATAAACAACAACAACAACAACAACAACAATAGTAACAATAACAATAATAATAGTAGCAATAATAATAATAATAATACCAGTAGTAGTAATAGTAGTAGTAGTACTAATAACAACAACAACAATAATAAAGGCGAAGAAGAAAAATTGATGAGAATTTTAAGATGAAAAATTAAAGTAAGGATTAAACAATGACAATAACAAATGTCAAGGTTAGAGGTTCCACTAATGGTATGTCAAACAAGTATAGTATAAATTGTTATTGTTCAATTAGAATCCACACACAAAGAAGGTTCCAATCATATTATAGATTGTTAACATGATTACATTAGTCATCTTATTCAATTAATGTTAATACTTGTAAATTTCATTAAGCATTCATGATTATAACTTATGTTAACAACAAATCAAGTTCCTTTCATAGCTCAGGTGTCGGTTATACCATACAATATGGGCTATGAAAGTGCCAAGCATTTGTTGTACCAATTGTTATATAACATAAATCAAGATTAGTCATTTAACAAGCAAAGTATTAAAGAGTGAACAAGATAACAAATATAAAACATGTTAGTATTAAACATTAAAGTCCATATTAAGTTTATACCATACTTATTCTTACACCATTAGTGTAACCTTTTCACCTTGATATAATTAACTTAGCTGGACATAATGAAAGAAAGAAGGATAGATAAATGAAATAAGAACATAAATAAGATAAAAGTTAACTAAGCAAAGCAAAGGAAATGAAAGGCATAAACTTGATATTAATGAAAGCAAAGCATAAACATTACAAAAAATACAAAAAGAGAATACAAGAGCATGATCTTGATTTGGATACCAAGATGCCTAAATGCATGGCAAATGCCTCCTTTTATAGGCCAAAATTGAAAACTATTGATTTGATGACTAATTGATGAGTAGGTGGTCAACCCTTGACTTGGTGACAATCCTTATCTTCTTTTGTCTGCCCAAAACATTATTGATGATGTCAAAACTAGAGCCACTTCAAAACATGAAAGTTGTAGGAAATTGTCTCAGCTTTCTTATGTAAACAATTTAGCTTATTTTGACTTCTAGAACTCCATATGTGGCCAAAATACTGAACAGTGCTCGGGCTGGAGAATAGATTCGGTCTTCTTTGTTGTTGCAACAATTTGGACTTGAAAATGGCCTTTTTAGATCTTGAGTTCCATATGAAAGTTGTAGGCCTATATCTTACCTTTTCATCCATATAAAGTAGACCTAAATCTAAGATCTATAGCTCCAGATATGACCCAATTACGTAACAGTGTTCCAATTTAGGTTGCACCGACATCTCTTTTCTAAGTTTGGTCATCTCTTTATCCTTTCAATTTCAGTTCTTAAATTCATCAATCAATTCTTTTATTTATGTGATAGGCCTGCATTTAAAATGAACATTTACCATAAATTAAAGGTATCTTATGTTATTAGATGGATTATTATAAAACATGCTTTAGTTAAGGAGTTATTGATACTTCAAGTGCAAAATGATGATAGAAAACCATGGTAAAAAAGCACTTTTGAGTACTAATCACTCAACTTGCTCAAAACATAACCGATTTTAAAGATACTCTTGCAAAATTGACATCAGCTCTCGGTTTCCAAGAGAAAGGTAAGTTTCTATCTTAACCACAACCAAAATTCCCAAGGGGCAATACAATGCAAATGCAAGTAGTTCCGGAAGTCAACACATGAATCAAGTCAAATCAGTCACTACTCTTCGCAATGGTAAGGTTATTGAAAAGCCCACTCTTGAACCTTGTGAGAAAGATGATGAGTCAATCTCTAAGGGTAAGAAAGAGGTTAAATATGAAAATTACAAATTTCTCGTCAGCATTTCTATTTCCTCATGCCATGACCAAATAAAGAAAAGTCAATCACAACTCTAAAATCTTTAAAACTTTCAAAAAGGTAAAAATCAACATACTTTTGTTGGATGTTATTAAACATGTTCCTTCCTATGCTAAAATTTTGAAAGATCTATGCACTACGAAGAGGAAACTAAATATGAAAAAGAAAGCATTTTTAGTCAAACAAGTAAGTGTCATTCTTCAGAACAATAATGCTTTGAAATATAAAGACCCTGGTTGTCCTATAATTTCTTGCTTTATTGGAGAACATAAAATTGAAAGATCCTTACTTGATCTTGGAGCTAGTATGAATTTACTTCCATATTCAATTTTTCAAAGTCTCAATCTAGGTGAGTTAAAACCAACTTCTATAACTTTTTTACTTGTCGATAGATCTGTAAAAGTGCCTAAAGAAATAGTTGAAGATATGTTATATAAGTCGATAAATTCATTTATCTTGTGGATTTTATTATCTTGAACACAGAACCTGTTAAAGCTTGTAATTCATTTCCTGTTATTTTAGGATGTTCGTTTCTTGCAACTTCTAACGCATTGATTGATTATAGGAATGGATTGATGAAACTATCATTTGAAAACATGACATTGGAGATGAATATTTTCAACATTTGTAAGTAACCTAGAGATGATAATGATTTACAAGAAGTAGATCATATTGACGAATTAGTTTATGATCAACTTGAATTTATTTTAAGTAAAAATAAGTTGGATGAATCTGAAGATTTGCAAATGATTTATTTTGAGAAAGAAATCATGGATGAGAAAAGCACTGAAAATATTGATAAGGATCTTTTGTCAAAAGTGACAATAAATTCAATATCTGATATCACACCAATTAATGATTACTTTCCTAATGAATCTTTACTTTCTGTTAGTCCAATGCCTTGGTATGATAAAAATATTAATTTTCTTACTTTATGAGATTTGCCAGCTGATTAGAGTACCCAAGATAAAGAAAACTTTTTGAACGAAGTGAAGAACTTTTATTAGGATGACCCTAACTTATTCAAATATTATCCTGATCAAATATTTCAAAGATTCATTCCCGACAATGAGGTAAGTAATGTCATTAAAATTTGTCATTCTAAAGCATGTGAAAGTTATTTCTTGTTAAAAAAGACAGCTGCCAAAATCTTTAAAAATGAATTTTATTGGTTCACCATGTTCAAGGACATGCATTCATTCTATAAAACTTTTAAAAATTATGAAAAAGTTGGTATTGGTAAAAAGCTTTAGTTTTATAATTCTCAACTCTATTCATTCCCTAGAGAACTCAGATTAAGATGGAGCAATCCTTATGAGGCTTTTGATATTAAGAATTCAATGAATGATAATGCTTTTAAGGAAAATGGACATCATTTGAAAGCTTACTTTGATAATTTTCCTAGTGAAAATGACTCAACTGGCTTAAATGATCTTATAGATAAAGGTTGATTTTTTTTTTCTCATATTGTTTTTTTGGTTTTTTTAGTGATTTTTGCCAGTTTCTCTCACCCCGGTCCAATGGCGGACAATGGTACTCTGTGACTTCAGTCGATTCTTTTAGTTTCCCATAATAATTGAATCTCTCTTCTAATTTTCATTTGATAATGGACACTAATCTTGAAAAATTAAAAAAGTATTTTCCTGCTCTACCTCAAAATGCGATTACAAAAATTTACCATGTTAGATGTGCAAGATTGAGATTGTTAATGAATGAGGAGTACTCAAAAGTGTATTTTTATCATGGTTTTATATCATCATTTGGCACTTGAAGTATCAATAACTCCTTAACTAAAGTATGTATTATAATAATCTATCTAATAATATAAGATACCTTTAATTTATGACAAATGTTCATTTTAAATGCAGGCCTATCACTATGTCTTACCTTTTTATCCACATAAAGTAGATCTAAATCTAAGATCTATGGCTCCAGATATGATCTAATTACCGAACAGTGTTCCGGTTTGGATTGCACCGATATCTCTTTTCTAAGTTTGTCTTCTCCTAAGTGCAGGAGTGTCGAAGTAATA